>PISX010009428.1:0-75844 GCA_004024625.1 Mellivora capensis
GAAATCAGTGGCTTTCTTATACACTAACAATGAAAATACAGAAAGGGAAATTAGAGAATCGATTCCATTTACTATAGCACCAAGAACCATAAGATACCTGGGAATAAACCTAACCAAAGAGGTAAAGGATCTGTACTCGAGGAACTACAGAACACTCATGAAAGAAACTGAAGAAGACGTAAAAAGATGGAAGACCATTTCATGTTCTTGGATCGGAAGAATAAATGTTGTTAAAATGTCTATACTACCTAGAGCAATCTATACTTTTAATGCCATTCCCATCAAAATTCCACTGGTATTTTTCAAAGAGCTGGAGCAAATAATCTTAAAATTTGTATGGAATCAGAAGAGACCCCGAATGGCTAAGAAATGTTGAAAAACAAAAATAAAACTGGTGGCATCTCATTACCTGATCTCAAGCTTTACTACAAAGCTGTGATCACCAAGACAGCATGGTACTGGCATCAAAACAGAAAGGATACCTTATTCCAGAAAGGTTGTAAAGTGGCTTATAAAATGTAACTAACATCTGGAAAATAAAATCAGGAAAACCAAGGCTAGAAGAACAAAAAATAAAATAGGGATTAGACTAAACGCAAAAGTATACATTTCATGAAAAACTGTACTTATTTTACTTAGTTAAAACTTTGTTCATATGCTTTCTAGTAGCAAGTAGAGAGAAAAAAACCTGACCATAACAAGATTCACAGAAAATAGCTAATCAATGCCAAAGAAATAAAATTATTCTTGATCTTAAGTACAGAGTTGTCTCCTTAGAAGTCTAATAAAGAAGATACAGCTTTTATGTATCATTTTCATATTTAGTTGACAGCACAATGAATTTTATTATAATGTCATGTACTTTCAAAGATGAAAAAAATTGTTGAATTGTAATTAATGGAAGGTACTGGCTACTGAGTGGGGAAAAGTGCTAAGAGATTTTGGGGGTTTTGTCATTTATTTAAAATTTCCTTCTCTTATCAGGGCTCAAATTAACCCTATAGTTAATATTTTATATACTTCAGTGTCTAGATAATTAATTCATCCTCTCAAAATGCTTTCATTTTATAAAGTGTTATTTCCTTGGGACATAATTTTATAGTCAAAGAAACTCTGTTATTCTTGGTTTCTCTTAAAGAATATTACTGCATTAATTCAACAGGCCATCTATACCTGGTACTGTGCTCAGTGCTGGTGGTACAATGATAAGCAAAAATTGATTGGTACTTGTCCTTAGGAAATTGTAGAATAAAGAGGAAAACATATATGATTTATATTTGTTTATATGTATTTATTACATATTTGTTTTCTCTAATGAATCGCAAACAATTTGTGTGCTTTGAATGAAACGGATGTATTTTCCTGGTTCTATCAGTGCTTATAACAAAAAAACATGATTTAAACTTATAATTTAGAAAAAAAAATCCTGGAAACGGTTACTTATAATGCCCTCTGAAAGATTACCCCACACACACGTTATTTAGTTGTAAGAAAAATAACCTGTATAATGTGCCTCAAGTAAAAGCGAGACTGTGTTTTTGAAAGTCAATAAAATTGTCAGTGTAACCATAGCACCAAGAACAAAGGGAAGTATAGAATGAGATAGAGAAGAAAGGGACAGAACATATAAACCCTGGCAAAGATTTTGGTCTTTATGCCATCACCATCAGTTTTATGTTTTGAAAACAAAAAGGTACAGAAGTGAAAATTTAGTGATAGAACTGGCTCTTGCTTTTGTTGAGTTTGATGTTTCTCAGAGATATGTAAATGGGAAGTTGGATTGATAAGTGAAGACTAATTGTAGACAATTGATTTGGAGCCATTGAAATATAAATTTTACTGAAGTTATGACAGGATGAAGTCATCACAGATGACATTAATTTTTAACAGCTTCTTCATGTAAAATGTCCATATTCCTCTCATATGTTTTACAGTCATTACTTCTGCAGAGAAGTCTCCATGATAAAGTTGAACCTTAATTCTGTCTAGAGAGAAGGATGAGAATTGGTAGAGGAGGGCAAATGAGTAAACCAAGCAAACAGTGCAGTGGTCTAGCGTGGAAGAATGAATGCTCAAAGTTTTTGATGATGTTCCTGATATATGTAGAAAAACTTTGGAAAGTAAGTTGAACTACTCAATATAGTAGTTTATTTTGTCTTTGAGTAAGGTATTTAAACTTTTTTTTTAAAGATTTAAACTCTTGGTCAAAAAGTATACCTTTTGTGGCCTATATTTTTTAACTGTATATTCAGAATCTGCCTGACATTTGTAATTGCTAAGCCATAACTTGTGTTCTAATTTGGTAGATTTAAATCCAATTTATATTTATTTTAGCAACACTGTTACCCAATCCAATTAATTTAGTTTAATTAACTTGTGGCAAAAAAAAAAATTTTGGGAATAGAGAGGTGAGTTGTAAGATAGGGGAGGAGGTGGTGGAAATTTGAAGAGAATAAAAATTTTTGAAAATGTCTTTAGGAAGAATGAAAGGAAAGAACTGTGCAGGTTAAATACATGAATTTCAGTTAAGACAATGGGGATCTAGATAGGGTGGTGATTCTTTTTTATACAAGTCTGTGATTTTAAATTCCTTTTTACTCATTTATCTTAGTGCACATATAGAGACAGAAGCCACTCTGCTGAGTTTTTAATTACCATGTCCATCCAAATCCAAGGTTGAAGAATAGAATGACATAGGGGTAAGAGAGCAATACCAAAAATTGCTAGTTTGATATAACAGGTCTTTGGCTTAGAGTGCAGAAAGAAGAGAAACATAAGTATTTGATAGACACTGGGTAGAGAACTAGAAAAAATAGGTATGGAGTCAAGATATATAGATAGCCTGGTAGGTCCATTTGGGATTAAATAGGAACCATGGTAAGTGTGGAGAGTTTATGAATCAGTTAAATAGTAGTTAGAATCGTTCCAGTAGAAAAGAAGGTACAGCATATAGTGTTGAAAATGGAAGAAAGGTGATTAAAAAAAAAAGGGTGATAAAAAAGAACAGAAGGTCAAGTAAATCAAAGAACAGACTTCAAGTGAATTGCCCATTTAAGTCTTACAAGGCCTTGAGTCTCTAGGAGTGTGTATGCATGTGTGTATGTGTGACTTTGTGCTATTATTATTCCTAGTTTGTATCAATAAGAATGCTTTATGCTGCAAATACAACATATAATATGAAAAACTCATTGAATGGGCTTATTGGAACATTAAACGTTTAGCAGGAAAGATTGTGAACTTGAAAACAAGACAATTGAAACAATTTAAACATTAGCTCTGAGGAAAAAATACATGAAAATAAATGAACAGAATTTCAGTAACCTGTCTGATAATAGCAAGTCAGCTAAAATATGTGTAATTGGATTCCCACTACTAAAGTCTACTTAGAAAGTGGAGATATTTAAATCAGCAAAGCACAAAATGTTTTAAAATTTGGAAAAGTCAAATCATAGAATTGGTTCAGGTTTTATTAAGTCAGTGACTCAATAAAGTCATCAAAGAATGGAAATTTTTATCTTCTTTTGTATGGTGTTCTTAATAAATTCAACTCAGACTAGTCACTCTCATAGTCAAAGAACAGGTGCCTTAGCTCAAAGCATTAAATATGGGGTTAAAAATATACACAGAAACAAAGAACTATTTCTCACTTCATTTTAAGAAGAGAGTGGAAAAGAACACAGGCGAGCCAAACCAGGTCAGAAGACTTTCTTTTTATGTGTCTTTGGTCAGAGCCAAATCACATGCCCATCTGTAACTCAGTCTATCCGTGGAACGGGATGGCATCGTGGATTTTCCGATACCTGCAGTGGAGGATAAACAGTACAAAAGTACTGAAGACTTGCTATATTAAAAAAAGAAGAAAATGGCTCTTGAGCATGCAGATTATAGTGTTGGCCTTGTTCCTTTTCCTTTTCCTTTCAGTCATGCATCAGTTTATACAGAACAACCTTAGCAGTTGCAGGCTTATTTCACTCTTTGATCTCCTTGCATTTCTATCTATTTCCTTGACCTCTCACTTTCTCTACCTATTCCATTCCCCATTATACCCTGATTTCTTCTTGCCAAGAAGATTTCAGATACATAAAATATGTGTGTCTTTGGAGGGTTTTTTTTTTTCCCATCATTCATATTCTTGGGATGAATGAAACCAAAACACAATAACCATCCGATTGCTAATGTTGACTTCCTTTCTTAGCATCATTTCGTTCATCTTAGATTATAAGATATGTTCCACAGTACTCAGTAGAAGTCTAGGAAAAATGGAGAAAAAGAATAGTGACAGCCTCAGACTGAGAGGGGAAAAAAAATAATGTGGAAATGAATTCTTACACTTTAAATGGCAGGCAGTATGGTAGATTGGGGGTATTTTAAGAAATAATTATATTGAAATATGCCAATGATTTTAAAAATGATGTGATATGGGAGAATAATGAAGCATTTTAAAGACCATTCTAAAGAGATAAATTCATTGAATGAATATAATTTCAGCTTATTTTTTAAAAATCGTAATTCACTAGGGAGATAAAGATATGTAAGTTAACTCCTCAGTAAAGGAAAAATTGTGAAATCAAATACATATGAATTATTGTCACTGATATTGAAATGACACTATAACTCAGGCATAATATATTTCAATAAGTGGTAGGTGATCTAACCAGAGAGGTAGATTAAATAATAGTTTTGAACTTAGTCTTCCAACTATTCCTAAATGTATTTAAATTTCCGTTCGAAATGTGAGATCTCATTTAATGTTACTCTTTATTATCTGTCAGTACTATTTGTTCCTGCCACTAAATGCCATGATGTTTAACACATTGCTCTTTCTGAACTTGCCAGATTTGTTATAAAAATTTAAACAATAAAGGCCCATATATCTTTCATGTGTGCCTGTCTTATCATAAGGAATATTTAGTAGTGTATAGATTGCTTGCAATGTTTTGTCTCTGTTGGCAGAGCGGCAGTTTACTTGTAAAGGTCATTTTTCCTAGATGGCAGTGACTAGCCGTACATTAAGCTAACATATTCAGAAGTGAGCCTGATGCCATTTTGTATGCATTACATGCTTTGGAGAAAAACTGCACTTTGGTAAAAAAGATGGGAGAAGGCTTTTGGAAAATGTGAACTGTAATTTGATTTGGCACATAGCAGTGTTCTAATCTTTGGTCGGCTTGCAAAAATTAATTTAAAATGTACATTTAAAATAAGAAAGCTTGTGAATAGAATCCTAGATTGAGGTTGGAGGCGCATATACTTACTCATGTGCTCACACACACATAAACACACATACAAACTTAAGAGATTGAATATTGAGTTAGGCATTTAAAATTCAGACATTCCATTCAGACCAACTCATACTTTTATTGCTCAGTATCACTTTGTAGATTGTCAAGTACACCTAGCTTAGGTCCTTATCTTGTTGGGAATATTATAGTCTCCAAGTGATTTTCTTCTTTCCTTAGTAAAGCTGAAAGATTTTCTTAGTTTTACAGAAAGAAACATTGGAGAAAAGAATGGGTAAATAATTGGGGTGTACCCTAAATGGCTCACAGAAGTAGGAAATATACAAGAAAAATGTAAATTTAGAACAACAAAACCATTTTTAAAATCTGGAATCCTTTCTTTTGATATGCTGTTTATTTTTTAAATAATCTCATATTGTAATTATTGTTAAACATATTTTAAATATGTATATTACATTCAGTTTATAAAGTATTAGTTTTATGATATTTTGTTGAAACAAAGACCTACAAAGTTTTAATGTATTTTTTTAATAGTGCTGACTACCTACGTAATTAAAGGTCCATATGTATTACCCATGAAGATTTAAGCAGATTACCTATACATATCATCCAAAACAAATTATGATATATGTATTTTGCTAAAAATCTATTTTGAATTAATTCTGTTGAGACAAAAAGGTATGCTCTTTGTTTTAATTTAAGATGCGCTTAATGGTTATCAAACTGAGCATCTCTTTAAAGATTAAATTCATCTAATTGATGGAAGTGCTGCTTCTTATAGTCATCACAGTATGATTCAATTTACTAGTGAAGGTAGGATGCCATTATGAAGAATTTCTCAGTGGGGTTGAAGACTTATTCCCAAACATTTAGTGTCTATTTTTATACCTGAGTGGGAACAAAAAGAATTCCATGCTGAAAAAGAATAAGAAGTCAGAACACAAAAAAGAAAATTTAAAAAATTATATGTATTATGTTTATGTTTTGAATTCATTGACTTTTGAGAAAATATTAACCAACTAAATATTTATGTTGCTTTCTGCTTTGAATTAAAGTTTTGATTGAAAGTATCTATTTTGTTATAACAAAGTATAAGATTGAAATGAGTAAATATTCATTATATTTATTTTCATAAAAACTATTTTTTTCAGAAAATTAGAGTAAAAGGTATTCTATTATTATTAATGCTTAATGATGTTTTCTTTGTCCTAAAAGTCAGATCACTACTAATGTAGTAAATAAAATCCAGTCAATTTACAGATTAAAAAAAAATCACAGTTTTTCTCTCTGGAAGGATTACCTTAAAATATACCTAAAGTTAAAAAAAAAAAAAGGAAATGTCATCATCATATTCCAAAATACTTTGATCCAAGGATGGTATATCATATCTACACTCTAGTGCTAAGGCTATACCAACTGAATGGAAGATAGTAAGGAAAATATGAACAGATACTGTACATTTTGTGGTTGACCATAAGTAATAATAAAATGTTTCAAGTTTTCACACTAAGTTTATAATTTAATGTAATTAAAAGTGAGGTAATCTTATTACCCAAGTTCATAATTTATTCTAAAGCAATCTTGGCTCTTGTTGGTTGACTGAACTAGTTCATAAAGTATGAAGAGTAACTTTTCTCCAAAAAAGAAACACCTTTCTTGAAGGAGACTAAAACAGTGTGGTTTTAAGAAGATTCAAGAACTATTATTATAAGGAGGCACCTGGGTGGCCCAATAGGTTAAACATCTGCCTTTGGCTCAGGTCATGATCCTGGAGTCCCAGGATCTAGCTCCATATGCTCAGCGGGGAGTCTGCTTCTCCTGTGCCTTATCCCACTCATGTTTTTATCTCTCTCTCAAATAAAATCTTTTTTAAAAAAAGAAATATTATTATTTTCCCTGTTATTTCAGGTGGATATTAACTTTTCATTAAGAATGAATACTACTGGGGTGCCTAGGTGGCTCAGTGGGTTAAAGCCTCTGCCTTTGGCTCAGGTCATGATCCCAGGGTCCTGGGATCGAGCCCCATATCAGGTTTTCTGCTCAACAGGGAGCATCCTTCCTCCTCTCTCTCTCTGCCTGTCTCTCTGCCTACTTGTGATCTCTTTCTGTCAAATAAATAAATAAAATCTTTAAAAAAAATGAATATTACTTAATACAAAACATTATTAAGAATGACTTTGAAATTTATAGTTTGGTGTTTTGTGTCCTTAGATTATTCAAATAATAGAGCAATGTAGAGAACTTGTGGCAAAAACAAAGTATACTTTAATTTTGGAAATAAGACTTTATAAACATCTCTTTGGTAGTGATTAACATTTAATATCCATGGCTCTACCATGAAGAATAGATTTGAAACTTTTCTTTAAAAAGACTTTGATTTGAGGGGTGCCTGGGTGGCTCAGTGGGTTAAAGCCTCTGCCTTCAGCTCAGGTCATGATCCCAGGGTCCTGGGATCAAGTCCCGCATCGGGCTCTCTGCTCGGTGGGGAGCCTGCTTCCCCTTCTCTCTCTCTGCCTGCCTCTCTGCCTACTTGTGTTCTCTGTCTGTCAAATAAATAAATAAAATCTTAAAAAAAAGTTAAAAAATAAAAAGACTTTGATTTGAAAAGGAATGTGCAATAGAAGATTTAATAGAGTAAGATTCAACAAGCAAATGCATGTTGAAATAATTCCATGCTTTCATTTATGCCTGTAACAGATGCATCCAAATGATAGGAGTGAAAGCCTCTGAACACTGTTTTGACATTAGAGAGCAACAGATTCAGCTACAATGCGTTAATTTGTTTCCACATTTGCTTCTTTGTTTTTTGTCTCAGACTAAAAAGATTGAATAATCTTAAACTTGTGAAATTACTGAATATGCTTTCTCTTATATTTATAAAGAAAGTCTTTTTCAGCATGAATGCACATTATTGCTGACTGATATTATGGCCACTTTTAATTTTGTACACAGTAGCCTTTTCATAAACAATTAGCTTTTGATTAAAACTGCCATGTCAGTGTCTTTAAATGCTTCCACATTAAAGAAAATATAGCATGATATGCTGCCAGATTTTTCACCAACATTGACATGTACAACACCAGTTGTTTTATTGTCAATTAACAGTTCAGGCACATGCAAAATTCTTCTTTAAGTACCATATATAAAGTAGCTTACTATCTTTTAGAACTTCATGATTGACTAGGGAAATGGGATTGTATGTGAATCACATCAAGAAAAAAATTTTAACTTTGTATTTAAGTGCTACAAGAGAATGAGAAATGTATTTATTCTTTACAGGGCAAACTGCAAATCCTTTGCTCTTCTGTGACTCTGAGAACTCGGTCACACTAATAATCAATACCCATGTATTTGTCTTTGTTAATTTATAGATGTGAGCTCCCATTTCCAGAAATAATGGGTTAGATTATTTGGGAAAACTTTCCTATTGACAATAACTAGGATAGTTGGATAACATATATTTTTATAATCTTATTAAAAACATCTAGGTCTGACAAAATAGTAAACATCATTTGACCAAATTCTAGGGAATCTTTCTGTTTGTCCAAAAGACAAAACAACTTGACAGTGTTTTTGGTCATGAGTGCGTATTTTACTTAACTTTTGTTGGAAAAAAAGAAGAAAGAAAGAAAGAAAGAAAGAAAGAAAGAAAGAAAGAAAGAGCCAAACAAATGAACATATAAATCATCCAAAATCAAAGTCAATAGAAAGTGGTACTCTAACAGAAGACCCATTACACAAAACAAGGATCTCTCTGGGTTAAGGCACAATGTAAGTGGTAATGTCTTAGTGGAAATTGAAAGACTAAATTTTAGACTATAAAAGTCTTCATAAACTAGGGATGATCAAACCCTCACTTGACTTGAAGTGATTCCAGGCTAGTTGTGTTTCCAGGTGATTGGTTGAAGCAAATTTTGAAATCTCTTAGAGAAGACTACCCTCATTCAAAGTTCCACATTGTTTCCTATTTTTTAAAATAATGCCATAAACATACAGATAAGGATTGTTGATACAAGCAGATTTGACCCCGTAATGGAGATCGATTAATAAAAGGAGACAATTCATGAAAAAGATAAAGTCAAGCATTAAGAAACCTGTTAGGATACTATAAAGAAATTCTGCACCTAAATTATCTTATTGCATTATAGAACGTAAATGACAATTAGAAACTCTTAGAAGAATCTGAGTAGTAAGGGATAATAAAATCACTTTCAAAGGAACAACCGTGAGACTGTTGGATGATTTCCCATGAGCAATAGTGGAAACAACGAACAGAGGAATAACTTCTTCATGTGCTTAAAGAAATAAATGCCACCCTACAATTTTTAATCCAGAAAATATCTTTCAAGTATTAAAGTGATAAATGTCATTTCAGACACCAACTTTAAAAAGCAGACTTCAAATTAAGAAACTAAAAAAAATAAATTAAGTTTCAAATAAGAAGATAATACCATTCTATGTAAATACAATGAATGTTCTAGTTTAAAGATGATGGGTTACTATATGTACACAGAAAAGTTGAATCAAGGGATAGGAGATAACTTAAATGAAAACTCTTGAAGGGAAAAGAAAACCATTATAGCTGTATATGGTGGGCATAGAGATTCTTACTCCACAACTCTTTCAAAGGAGTGACCTGTTGCCCTAGCTGCTGTGAATGTTGCCAGCCTACAGGCTTACAGTTCTCAGTGAGTTTGAGAATTGTCTCAGCTGCAGACTGTGACCTCAAGCAGGATCATGCCTTTCTGGACCTAACATACCAGATAACTGATTAAGACAGAGGTATTAAATGCCAGAAAGTTTATCATGAATTGAATGATGTTGGCTCTGTAGGGTTACCTGAGAATGACAGGCCTATTTACTCAACTTCTCCTTCTGATTAGTCTGGTCCACCCATTCCTTTCACAGGGAATTTCTTTTGGAAACTATGAAAATGACAAAAACTGTGTATATCTAAAAACATACAAACTAGACCTGATGAGGGAGAGTCAGTATGTCAAAGAAACTACAAAAGTTTGGGGTGGGGAGTCAGAAGACCCTTCAAGTGGGAGGTTTTAATTAATTTCTGTCAAGTTCATCTGAATAGTTAAGTGTTACATGAAATATTTCAGGATAGAAAAAGAAGGAATACTACTTACCTGATTTTTAAGGTTAAAAACAGAATTAAACTAGAACTCAATAAAAGAAAGAAAATTCACAAGTACATGGAAATTAAACAACACAGTTGTTCCTCAAAAGGAAATCACAAGAAAACTTATTAAGATGAGAAAATCACTCATATAAAAATCCAAATAATGATTAACCTTGGTGTGAGGTCATCAGAGTATGGGTGTGATGAGAGAGATGCACACTTGAATCTATGAATTGCTGCCATGACTGCTTTTGTTGACAAAACTAGCCATTACATTAGTACTCATTTCTTAAGTATCCATCATTCTACAGTATTTCTATATATGTTTTATATATTCTTTTTTTTTTAAGATTTTATTTATTTATTTGACAGACAGAGATTACAAGTAGGCAAGAGAGGCAGGCAGGGAGAGAGGAGGAAGCAGGCTCCCCACTGAGCAGAGAGCCTGATGTGGGGCTCGATCCCAGGACCTTGGGATCATGACCTGAGCCGAAAGCAGACGCTTTAACCCACTGAGCCACCCAGGCGCCCCCTACATATGTTTTATATTTACTATATCAAAAATACTAACATTTAAAGAATTTTTAATCAAAACATAAATTGCTGGGGTGCCTGGGTGGCTCAGTGGGTTAAAGCCTCTGCGTTCGGCTCGGGTCATGATTCCAGGGTCCTGGGATCAAGCCCCATATCGGGCTCTCTGCTCAGCAGGGAGCCTGTTTCCTCCTCTCTCTCTCTGCCCGTCTCTCTGCCTACTTGTGATCTCTATCTGTCAAATAAATAAATAAAATCTTAAAAAAAAACCATAAATTGCAGACTTAAGAAAAATAATTATAATTATCCTGACATAACTTGAGAAATTAAATATTCTGAAATTGAGAAAGAAGGAACTGGAAAGGTAAGGGAACTGTCCAGTTTTCACCTGGGTATTTGAGGTTCCATAGAAATGGACACAGAAAGTCTTCATTTTATGAGGAGAAGTCATATTTGGGCTAAACTAAAACAGCTTATCCCCAACCTAGGTTTGCTTCCTGAAATTTCCAAAGAGCTCTGTTAATTGGCAAGTTAGCAGAAGTATTCTTGTTTTACTCAGAAGTCATACAAGTGTATTTATGGCTCTCTAACACAAAGTGACATATTTGGGACTCATATACTACAAAAACTGTGGAATTCAGGTCCAGTCTACTGATCATTGCCACTTTACTCCTAGTGAAGTCAAATTTATTAATCCATTCAAATTTTATGTATTGAAGATGTTTTAAAAAAACAATATCATAATTTTACTTAAAAGTCAATTTTTAAAAGATTTTAACTATTTGCCACATAAAGAGAGATAGAGAGGGAGCACAAGCAGGAGGAGCTGCAGGCAAATAGGAGAGGGAGAAGCAGGCTCTATGCCCAGCAAGGAGCCAGAAGCAGGGCTCAGATCCCAAGACCCTGGGATCATGACCTGAGCTGAAGGCAGATGCTTAACCAAATGAACTCCCCAGGAACCCCTACCACATCATTTTTAAAAGAGCTTTCCACCATAGCTCTTTAGTTTAAATACACTGTGCCATCCTTTTAGTGAAGAATCAAAACATCAGCACTCTAAATAAAAAGGATTTAAGTGGAAAACTTGTTTCCTTTCATTAAAAATCACTATTAGCTCTAGTTTCATTAAAATACCTAGACTCTTCTGTTTGCATGTTCTTATTATCATTGTTAACATTAACTGTGGTGTTATCACTGGACAAGTATTAAATACAAAATCAACTTCACCATGAAATTCCTAGCAATGTCCAGAAAATCATAGATTTCAATACTTTCCGATACTTTGTGATGCTGTCATCTTTGGGGCATGCACGTGTGTGTGTGTGTGTTTTGTATTGTTTTTAGGTTTGAGATTGACAGCAGTATATTTGTGAATTTTAATGAGATTGTCAGGATATATAAGTTCTTGAGAAAGTTATAGGTCTAATACTGACAAAAAGTTAGTTCTTGGAGAAACACAGGAAGCAGTTCACATTGAGAAAGTAAAGGGCTATTGTTTGCCCTGTGGGTGGATTTAGCAGTAAGTGAAACCTTCAGACAACTCCAAAGAGAACTAATGTATGTAGTTGCTGGTTTGTCTGCAGGAGGGTACAGGCCATCGTGATTGCTCATGTTAAAGGAATTACAAACAAAAGGGCTGGAGGAAACCAATATTTTGAGCAGTTTTGACAGGCATCCTATGAAGGAGCACATGCACTTACTTTATACCTATCAGATGCCAGCCAGGTTAGTTCCTTTATCAGAAGGAAAAAATTCATGCTGATAGACTGAGAACAGGTTTTTGAAACATGATAATGGATACTGTTTTTGTGAATGCATTCTCAGTAGTGGACACACTGCTTTAACTCCTTTCTCTGGCAGGGTAACAACAAATTAAAATGAAGGTTTCAATTAGAGGAAACCTTTGTGCATTCCTGGACTGTCACTGCATTGTTTGAGTTTGCCTATGGTCTACAGAGGCTATAGGATATGGAAAATGATAAAGCATGTGTATTAGTGGTTTACTTAGACATAATACTGGCTTAAAAGGAGATTAGTAAGTGATGATACAGATTATTTCTAGGTAATATCTCTGTGGAACAAAATATATAGTCTATGCCAGTAGAAAAATCTAAATATATGGAAAGTGTTTTGTCTCATGTTAGTACTTTTAGGGGGAAAAAATGTGTTGTTATCTAGGATTCCTTTGTATTTCACAGCAAGCACTTACCTTTCTCTTCTCCCTTTTATTTTTTTTTTCCTTAAGATTTATTTATTTGAGAAAGAGAGAGACAGTGAGCAGGGGGAGAGCAGAGGGAGAAGGAGGGAGAGAGTCTCAAGCAGACTCCCTGCTGAGCATGGAGCCTGACGCTGGGCTTGATCTCACAACCCTGAAGAGTATGTCCTTGGCAGAAACCAGGAGTCGGACACTCAACTGACTGAGCAGGTGCCCTTATCTTAATCTTTGTAAAAATAAATAAGTAAATAATAAAAAAATTAATAGAAACCTAAGAAAAAATTGTGATTTATAATCATAAGGCATTAAGAAAAACAAGTGATTTATAGTCAGTTCCTCTGTGAGGCTAAAATGTTGGTCATGTAAGTTCTACCCATGGCTTTGTAGAAGGGAAATAATTGAGCAAGAGGGATGATTGGATGAATTATTTTTAAATAGCCAGGGAATGATACCTTGATTATGGTATTGCCATGGAAGTCAGCTAGATACTGAAGTATGAAATTTTGGAATTATACTTTGTCTTTGGTGAGTTTTTCAAGAGTCTCATATTATCATTTTTGGGGAATGGGAAGTTGAAACTCACTTGATAACTTCAATCTTCATCCTCACAGGAAAGCTGCTTGATTTTAAGTGAACAACTGAAGAAAGATGTTGGACTTTTTTATAGGCTGCTTCATAGACTAAAGTCCAGGAGCCAAAGTCCAGAGTTACAATTAAATTTATCTTGAACTCTGCCGGGGACAAATTAAAGTGGTTTATATGTCCTGCTTTAAGGATACACTTTGTAAGGTACAATAACAACTATAAACATGACATGGGACTACATATATTTAAATATATATAACCTGTAATGACTCCATTTTGCAATTTATAGGATGATTAAAGATTCTCTGAAAATTTTTGATTAAGGAATTTGTACCATGGACATTGGTGTATTTGACTAGCCTTGAAGTGGTTTGTGTCATACTCAGGGTTTCAAGATGTTTAGTCAGGACTTGTATTATAAAGAAGAAAAAAAAAGAAAAGAAAAACAGCAGTTGAACTAAAATCTGCTTATCTTTCTCTTATCATTCAAAAATATTTATTTGAAATATGGCATACCAGAACTTATGATATAAACACTCACAGACTGATCAAACTATTGGCATATTATGGTCTCACTCCCAATGTGATCTTTATGGAGATTCTTGAACAGGATATATTATTTACTTCCCAGTGCTCAGGAACTCAGTAAAATTCCTTTATTATGAATAAAGTAAGTGAATGTTATTCTTTATGTTGTAACATTTAGAAAATACTTTGTATATCATCTTGTCTCTAAAATATCCCTTGAGAATGGCCAAGTGCTCAGTAAAAAAAAAAAGGAATACTAAAAACAAACAAGCAAACCACCCCCCCAAATGGAGTTAAGAATCATTACTCTAATTATAATCAAGTGAAATAAAAATATAATTTTCTACATAAGTAATTATCAGAGTAGTTCTCTAAAAGGGAACTAATCTTGCTTTTTTTCATTGTTGTAATTGTTTTGCTTCTTTGTATTTGGCTAAATACAAGATTCTGAGAAAATAACTAATAAATGTTGGTATGTTTGTGGAAAAGATGGGAAAGATGTAAATATTAAGTAAAAGTTGATATTGGTCAGCTCATTGCAACTTGAAATTGGCCTGAGGACAGCTAGATAATTGAGGGTAGGCAGACAAAACTATTGAGAAGTAAAGAAATGTTTTGTTTTGTTTTTAAAATCACAGAAATATATTTTAAAAAGAGCTGTTTTCTTCTCTTTTGGTGTTGGCCTCCTTTCCCAGTGACCCTTGCCCACCACCCACCACAGACTTTCAAAGGAAAAGGTGTCCAGGGTGGGAAAACAGAGGTGCCCCCATTGCAGTGCAGGGTCTGAGGAGGTCGATCCCTCCAGCTTGGGAGTGAGGGTGGCTAACAGTCTCTACAGGCTCAATGCCACTATGGAGGAGGGGACTGCTGTGAAAGAAATGCTTTAGAGAAAACTGGCTTGTTTCACAATTTTGCATCGCTGTAAAAAGTATAAATCAGTAGCTCAGAGATAATTGGCAAGTGAAAAATAATAAAGGTTCTATGAATATATATAAACTTTCATTTTCAGTGTCATTAAAGTAATGCAACTTTATTTTATGACTTTTACTCTTGAAATTGGTGATTATTAGAAAGTACAATTATGTCAATGATGGACTGGGAAAATTGGTCACTGGGATGTTGCTGATAGGGAAGTAATTCAGTACATACTGTGGACTGTAACCTGGCAGTATGATGATAATCAAGAAAGTGGTTTAAATCCCAAACTTCAGAGGTAGGTTTTGGTTCAAAGCAATTCCAAGTCTGTCAGTCTGTCATGTACTCACCCCATGATCGTAGGCAAGTTATTGAGCCTCTGTTTCCCTCATTTTCCTCACATGAGGAATGGAAGTAGTATTAATACTATAAACCTTATAGGGACATTATGAAGTTAAACATGTTAATTTGTGTAAAGTCATTGGAACAATGTCAGTCCTGTAACATATGCTCAATAAATATGATATAGTATTGATAATCTTTAACTATTCATATCCAGCAATTCCATTATGTGGACTTGCCTTTGTAAGAAAAGTATCTGAGATACTTATAGAACTATAAGAAGAATGCTGTTTTGAGTGTTATTTGTATAATCTAAACTGAAAAAACAGAAACATCCAGCAATAGATAACTGGATAAGCAGATGTGTCTGTAGAGCCATTAAGTTTTTTCTGCAGAAGAATTTTTAAAATGTCACATCTGTACTTTAAAAAGGACATAAAGAGTATGTATAGAAAATCATGTCTTTGGGGGTTGTGTGTGTGTGTATAACATATACTTTTTTATTTATTTCCATTTTTTTCATTTTTTCCACTTATTTCCATTTATTTCCATTTTTTCCACTTATTTATTTCCATTTTTATTGTGTAAATATATATATGTAGTACATATGTACTACATATATATATTTACACAATAAAAATGGAAATAAATGTGTCAATATGTGAAGAGTAGTTATATTTGGACAGTAGATTATGGGTGATTTTTCACCATACGCATTTGCATATTTGGTAGCGCTTTTCTATGTTTCCATGTTTTTTGGGTTGAATCATGTTCCTCCAAAATTCGTATGTTAATGTCCTAACCTCCAGTACTTCAGAATCTGACCTTGCAAGTAGAGTCTTTGTAGATCAGATCTGTTTAGTTCAGATGCAGTCACTCTGGAGTAGTGGGATGCCTAATCTGATATGACTTGTGTCTTTATAAAAAGGAAAATGTTGGAAGTGTAACAGAATAGTCTCCCCAAGCTTGGTTCATTGTCACTCTCAAGCTTGATTCCTTGGGTGCCCTTACTTCTCTATGACCACATATGCAAGAAAAAGTAAACAGCATGGCTTGTGCACATTCCGCACATTAGTGAGAAAATCCCGTTTCAGGACTCACTCTTGGCCGGCTCCTGGGAAGTGCTACTTGATCCCATGGACTGTTTAACCTGATAAGAGTGTTTTTTATAGGCATAGGGCCTTGGATCACACCACACCAGTTTGATCAGATAGTTTATGTTAATAGTTTGGCTTATAGTGATCATCTGATTTTACTCTGGGAGATTTGAGTCTGAGTTGATGGGGTCAGTCATGCAGTACTGCCTGCCTATGTGAGTGATCCCCCAATAAAAACTGTGAAAACCATGGATCAGGTGAGCTTCCATGTTGATAACACTTAAAATGTGTTTAACTGCAGTGAGAATTAAGTGCATCCTGTGGGACTCCAACATGTGGGGACAACTGAAACCTAGGGCTTTGTTTCTCCTGATCTTTGTACCTTTCCTTTCCCTTTGCTGATAATAATCTGTACCCTTTCCCTGTCATAAACAGTGACCATGAGTGTGACTGTATCTGAGTCCTTGAGTTCAACTAGTAAATGATTGATCCTGATGGGGGCCTTCGGAACCCCAAGTACAGCGTGTAAACTGATATAATCATAGGTTCCAGGGATTAGGAAGGGGCATATTTAAGTACTGTGGTTCTGCCTATAACATAATATAGTTGAATTTTTTTTTTTAGTTTATAAATTAAGTATGCACTTTTTTTTTTAGTTTATAAATTAAGTATGCACATTATTTTTAACATTAAACAAAGTCAAACTTCTGATGTATAGTCAAATGAAGATGTGGAAGCTATTATTGTGACCATTATAGTAAAAATGAAGGAAGAGAGAGGAAGTGGGGGGGTCATGGCAGGGAAAGAGACGGAGAGAAAGGGAGAGAAAGGAATTTGCAATTTGCTTCTATAGAATATGTTGTAAAATATGTACTTTTGTATAAAATTTTGAAAAGTGATAAAGCAGACAATAGTAAATGTCATTGCTAACAAAGGCATAGTGAATTTGATAAGGAGAGTGAAAAAAGACAATGACTCACAGAGGCAAACACTAGCTTTCACGACCCTTGAAAATCTATTACAAACAGAATGTGAGACTAGAAATATTGATCATTTGGAATTTGTTCTAAGTGTTTTGACACCCACTATGGGAAATAGGGACTTTAGTATGAATGTCAAGCCATGAGAATAGATGCTTTGTGTCTCCATTTCAATATATCATTTTTTATCATCTCAGAAACAGTAGTTCTCTTGTTAGTTGTCAAGTATTCCAGTTCAATTATCCTCCTCCTTCCTTCTTTGAGGGACTAAACATTGTTTAACCTTTTAAATTTCCTAAAGTCAAATGTTAAGAAAGCAGTATGGAAAGGCTATTTCCATGTGCTATAAACATCAACTCCACTCTATCCCTGAAGAAAAGAGTTTTTTTCCCTACTAAGAAGTCATGTTTGGAGTAAATGAAGAATTTTTTATCAAATATTAAGAATTGCTAACAATTTGTACCCAGAAAAACTAAAGTCTGCGCTGGAGATGGGATTACCAAGTAGCGTCTTTGAGCAAACGAGGGGCTAATGTGCATTACAATCCTGAAGGAGATCTGCTTAATGATACTAATATATGAGTTTTCCTGCCCATTTTCTTGCCACTACCTCATTTTCTCCCTAATATTTGTTTCCTAATAGTTTTTAGTTTTTTGTCCGTTCTCTAATCCAGTCCCCCTTGTCTTCAGCTAAACATGTATGTATTTCTGCAAATGAGCTCACCTGACCTCTGCATGTAACCCTTTAATGGCTTTCTTTAACTTTCACAGTTCAGTCTACATATGGTACACAATAATGTGATTTAGACACCCGTCATCATTGTAAGTCAGTGTTTTCACACATTTTACAGTAGTCCCCCCTTATCCACTGGGGCTATGTTTCAGGAACCCTGGTAGATGCCTGAAATCATGATAGTCCTGAATTTTATATAGATCATGTTTTTTCCAATACATACATGCCTGTGATAAAGTATATTTTATAAATTAGGCACAGCAAGAGATTAACAATAATAACTAATAATATGGAATAATTATATCAATATACTATAATAAAAGTTATGTGAATGTGGCCCCTCTCTATACTTTCTCTTCTTTTTGTTAATGATGTGAGATGATAAAATGCCTATGTAATGAGATGAAGTGAAGTGAATGATAACTAATATTGACCTTCCAACAATTTTTCAGAAGAGAATCATCTGCTTTTGGACTATAGTTGACTATGGATAACTAAAACCGTGGAAAGTGAAACTGAGGATTAAGGGACTCGCATTTCCTCTTAGGTGTCCTTCCTCCTCCTCTTCCTCCTTCTCCTCATCTAGCCACTTGGTTTTTCCAATTGATTTTCAAAACTCATTTTTTTTCCACAAAGTTTCTTATGAAAACTTTCATATGATTTGTGTTTGTGTTCTCTCAGTTTGTGTTCTCTCAGTGCTCTTGTGTTTCTTAATACATTTGTCAATCTTCCCTACAACAAAGTTTTTGAGGGCATGTCCTATATCTCCTTAGAATTTAAAAAAAAATTTTTTTAAAGATTTTATTTATTTATTTATTTGACAGAGAGAGGCAGTGAGAGAGAGAGAGAGAGAGTGCAAGAGCGCACAAGCAGGGGAGCAGCAGAGGGAGAGGTAGAAGCAGGCTCTCCACCGAGCAGGGAGCCTAATGTGGGGCTTAATCCCAGGACTCTGGGACCATGACCTGAGCTGAAAGCAGACACTTAATGATTGAACCATTCAGGCACCCCAAGAATTTTTGTTTCTGAAGATTATCTTCTGTCTGGTGATTACTATCTATTTAATACACACTTGATAAATGCTTAACAAATACTGCTGAATTGTTATTTAGAATGCATTGTTCAGATTGAAAATGGAGTTATCAACCTGAATTAGCTCCCTAGCTTTGTTTCCCCTTCGATGCAAACACTGTCTGTGCGTAACCCACAGTTTCTGTAGCATTGTTTCTCAGTTGTATAGGTTATCTACTTCAATTAATTTCAACTGTGCTTATTACTATAAAAAGTAGCAATTTTTTTTAATTTTTTTTAAAATTTATTTATTTGTCAGAGAGGGAGGGAGAGGGAGAGAGAGGGAGCACAGGCAGACAGAGTGGCAGGCAGAGGCAGAGGGAGAAGCAGGCTCCCTGCCGAGCAAGGAGCCCGACGTGGGACTTGATCCCAGGACGCTGGGATCATGACCTGAGCCGAAGGCAGCTGCTTAACCAACTGAGCCACCCAGGCATCCCAAATAGCAATTATTTTTAAAAAGGAAGCACTTGGTTACAGATAAAATAACCTGGCATAATGACTCACTTAACTCTGAATGAACTTAGTATGACATTTAATTTATATATATTTATATGAAGAAAAAGGAGAGAAAGAGAAAGAAGGAGTTTGCAATCAAGGGAAGATTCTAGAGAGGGCTGGAGGTGGAGGCCTAGGTTTCTGTTTGATCTGTGTTTCTGTTTCACCTGGAAATGAATATGAAACAGACTAGCTTTTCTCCTTTATTTTGACATGTCACAAGATCTTTTTTCCCACATTACTTCCTTAATGAATTTTCAATATATATTTTTTAGCTCGTCTTGACTTGTTACCTTAGAAATGCTCTAGTTTTAGAGGATATAATCAGGAAATGCAATCTGGCAGAACACCTACTACTCTGGTTTCTAACAGTCCATTTGGGGAAGATTTTCCTCGATAGGTGTGGCACTATTGGCCGTATGAGTTTGCATGTTTCAGCCATTCTGCAGTCCGTGGCAGGAGCACATGGGAAGCCGAGTTTGAGAAAAATGGCAAACTCTTAGACCAACAGAAGGTACATTGTGCACAAGGAAGAGTATACAAAAATGAGATTGGAAGGTAAACAGTGGCAAAATGACAAAGAACAAAATAAGCCTTCCTAAAAATTAGATTGTATCCATATCATTATATCATTGGAAAGAAATTAATACTTTTGTAAACAGATGTTTGTGGGGGTCATGTTTTCTTTTTTATTGAAAGAAGGACCAGATGCAAGGAGATTTTAATTTTAGTATGATAACAGTGACAAATCTTCATCAGATGTTTACATTTTTTTTTTGCCGACACTATGCTAAGCACAGTTATGAAGCATGAAATTGTAAGGGAAATTTTTAAGACTGTTACCATGAAGGTAAAAAGAAAAAATAAGAGTTTATTTACTCAAATTAAGAAGATTAGTTGATCAACTAAGAGAAAGTATAAAGAAGAGGAAAAATTACGGGAAAAATTCAAGATTTTCTCAGGGGTAGATGGATATATGCCAGTCTTCAAGATATAAAATTTAGTTTTACTGAAAGTTGTAGTAAAGATAATTGAGTTTTGCACATCTGTGGTTGAAGCATTTTTTCATAGTCTGAAGAACATGTTGGCATGCAATTGGAGGTATTTTCTTGGTGCCTGTAAATGAGAAAAAAGTGGGGAGAAAAACATAGATTTGACAATTAATAAAAAGAAATTATTTAAAAAAGACATTTATAGTAGTTCTTGTAAATCCAAGGGTTCTTTTAAAACATGAGTTATGTCATAAAATATATTTAATGTATAATTTTAAGAAATTTATGTCTAGCAATCAAAGGAATGAATATTAAGAAAACAATGAGATAAACATTTTGATATATGCAATTGGCCAAGATAAAAAATATTCTGGCAAGAATTTTTTTTTTTAATTTTCATGATTCCCAACGAACTCCGAGTTGGTATAACTCCTTAGAAAGTAATTTGACTGGGTGCCTTGGTGGATCAGTCATTAAACATCTGCCTTTGTTTGCCTATCTCCCACTACCCTTGCTTGTATTCCCTCTCTTGCAGTCTGTCTCTCTGTGTCAAATAAATAAATAAAATCTTAAACAAAGTAATTTGACAATTTTATATCAAGAAATTCAAAATATTTATATTATTTCTGTTTCTTATTATTGATAAATATTTTTGTTTAAATAATCAGATATATAGCATCAAATATTATTATTTAGTATTTTTATAATATGAAACAGGTGAATCAAATTTACTTTTAAATAGGGGAAATTATTAAACATTATGGTGAATATTTCTGATGAGATATTATTTTGCAGTTTAAAAATTACAGTTCTAAATAAATGGGTACGTTGAAAATATATCACAGATGTATCATGAAAGAATTAAATTAATAACATGGTAATGCAAATCTATATCATTCTGACCCAAAATAACCCCAGCACAAAATGTTACATATTCATATATGCAATAAACATGCACGTATAACAAATAGATGTAATTTATGTGACTTGTATGGGTGATTTTAATTCCTCACACTAGTTTTCTGCATTTTGTAATTTTTATATCAGAAATATCTGCTAATTTGTGAATTAAAGCACCAAAATTCTCTGATGTGCCTTCTGTGTTCTCTGTAGGCAGACTTAGTACATATTAATATTCTAAAATAATGTAAATAAATTTATATGGCTTGGAAACTCATTTTTCTTAATGACTTTGCTCTTTCCATTTGACATGAGTAGGGAATCAGAGTGGAGAAAGGTTAATCAGATTTCCCCTTCTCTCTTAAGGAACCTGTGGCAGAAGTCTCAGAAGAGGATGTTGACTGAAGGTATCAGATTAAAAGATAGAAATAAGGGTAACTAAATGAAGAATATAGAATATGTAGATGAGTATGATCAGTTAGAGAGGCCTGAGTCCCTCACTGCAACTCCCTTTAGAGACTGACATATATGGGCTATGCACTAAGTCTGGCATGGAGAGGAAAGCTGTCTCTTGTGAGATCGGCCAGGTTAAGATTTTTTAAGTTTTTAAGGGCAGGCTTGAAAAATCACACATAGATTGTTAAATCAGGAGCCAGACTCCACAAAATGAAATTTTGAATATATTTTGGCATAAAAATTTTCACAAATTATGCTATAGTCCCTAATATGTGGGGTGATATTCACATCATCTTCATCCATTTGGAGCTTTTCCTTAAAGAGAATAGCACTGAAGTAATAAACAAATATTATTCATTTCTCTGAAATGGGAACAACTGTTCCTCTCCTTTGGATGTTATTTAACAGACATATAGTGTTCTTCTACTTTGGGTGTTCTTTAGCAGACATGTAGTGCTGCATGTTCTTCTGGAGAAAACAATGACTATCATAATTAATAGTGTTCTTTGAACAAAAAAAGCCAATTCTTTATGATGTGGCAGTTATGCATATTAACTCTCAAGGCTATAATTAAATTAATGCATCAGTGTGATGGAAAGCCAAATGGTAGTTTATTTCATGATGTAAGATTTAAGTCATTTCTCCATTGTACATGAGGATGTTCGTCCTATTTCATGATCAATCAAAGTGACATAAGCTTAGTATTTCTGATCTCTACCTCATTAGTATTTCATTGCTTGACCTACCTATTGTTTTTTCATTTAAGCAGAACTTTTTCTAACAGTGTTACTCACCATTCATCTTTTTATGAGACTGACGTGCTGCCTACTGCACTAAGGACACACCTCCATTCATCTTTCTAAATTTAATTACTGAATAGTTTATTCTTTTAGAGCTAACACCTAGACATTTTAGATATTAAAATCCATTAACTTAAGAATATCCTATGTTCCCTAAAAGAAAGAACAAGATATAGTACTCAGCATCAGGGATTTAATCAATAGGGATATAAATAAGATGTCCAAACTAGAATTTAAAACTATTATGAAGATACTAGTGGTCTTGAAAGCAACTTAGAAGACAAAAGAGAATTCCTTACTGTAGAAGTAAAAGAAGTAAAATCTAGTCAGGACAAAATTTAAAATCTTATTATTGAGATACATTCCCAAATGGAGGCTTTTTTTTTTTAATTTTATTTATTTATTTGGCAGACAGAGATCACAGGTAGGCAGAAAGGCAGGCAGAGAGAGAGGAAGGGAAGCAGGCTCCCTGCTGAGCAGAGAGCCCGATGTGGGGCTTGATCCCAGGATGCCGGGATCATAACCTGAGCTGAAGGCAGAGGCTTTAACCCACTGAGCCACCCAGGTGCCCCTCAAATGGAGGCTTTAAAAATGAGGATGAACAAGGCAGAAGAGAGATTTGGTGATATAGAAGATAAAATGATGGAAAATAAGCCAAAAAGAAGAGAGAAGGAAAACTACTGGATCACGAAGGAAGACTTAGAGAACTAAGCAATTCTGTAAAGTGAGATAATATCCACATAATAGGGGATCCAGAATATGAGGAGTTGAGAGTGAAGTGCAGAAGATTTATTTCAACAAATTATAGTTGAGAACTTCCCTAATCTGGGGAAGGAAACAGGTATTCAAATATAGGAGGCACAGAAAGCCACACTCAAAATCAATAAAAATAGGTCAACAGCTCCACATATAATAGTGAGGCTTGCAAATTTCAGAGATAAAAAGAAAATTCTGAAACCAGTCTGGGACAAGAGGTCCTTAACCTACAAGGTAGAAATATAGGGCTGGCAGCACATCTATCCACAGATAGGCTGGAAAGGACTGGCATGATATATTTCAGTGTGCTAAATGAGAAAAATATGCAGCCAAGAGTACTTTATCCAGCAAGGCTGTCATTCAGAATAGAAGGAGAGATAAAAGGTTTCAAAGACAAACAAAAGCTCAAGAAACTCATGAACACTACACCAGCCCTGCAAGAAATATTAAAGGGTATCCTTTGAGCAGAGAACCTCGGAGTAACAAAGACCAGAAAGAAACAGAAACAATAGACAGGAACAGTGATGTTGCAGGTAATACAGTGGCACCAAATTCACATGTTTCAGTAATCTTTCTGAATGTTAATGGACTAAATGCTCTGGGGCGCCTGGGTGGCTCAGTGAGTTAAAGCATCTGCCTTCGGCTTAGGTCATGATCTCAGGATCCTGGGATTGAGTCCCACATTGGGCTCTCTGCCCAGCAGGGAGCCTGCTTCCCCCACCCCATGCCTGCCTCTCTGCCTACTTGTGATCTCTGTCAAATAAATAAATAAAGTCTTTTAAAAAATGGACTAAATGCTCTAATTGAAAGACATAGGGTATCAGAATGCATAAAAAAGACCCATTGCTTATGAGAGACTCATTTTAGACCCAAAGATTGAAAGTGAGGGGATGGAAATCCATTTATTATGCCAATGGACATCAAAACAAAGCTGGAGTAGCCATCCTTTTGTCAGACAAACTAGATTTTAAACCAAAGATGAAGGACACTACATCATAATAAAAGAGTCTATCTAAAAGGAAGATCTGACAAGTGTAAATATTTATGCACCTAACTTGGAGGCAGCCAAATATATAAACCTCTAATAACAAAATTAAAGAAATTCAATGATAATAATACAATAATAGTAGGGGATTTTAATGCCCCACTTGATACAATAGACAGATCATCTAAGCAGATGACGAGATGGACTTAACAGATATATTCAGAACATTTCATCTTAAAGCAACAGAATACACATTCTTCTTGAGTGCACATAGAACATTCTACAGAAGAGGCTACATACTGCATCACAAATCAAGTCTTAAGTGGTACACAAAGATTGAGATTATACCATGCACACTTTCAGACCACAATGCTTTAAACTTGAAGTCAACCACAAGAAAAAATTTGGAAGGATCACAAATGCATGGAGGTTAAATAGCATCCTACTAAAAAATGAATGAGTCAACAAAGGAATTAAAAAAGAATCTAAAAAAATATATATGGAAGCAAATGAAAATGAAAACATGGCATTAGAGGACCTTTGGAATGCAGCAAATGTGGTTCTAGAAGCCAAGTATACAGCAATACAGGTCTTCCTCAAGAAACAAGAAAAGTCTCAAATACACAACCTAATGTTACACCTAAAGGAGCTGGAGAACAAACAGCATATAAAACCTAAATCCAGCAGGAGAAGAGAAATAATAAAGATTAGAGCAGAAATCAGTGATATACAAATGGAAAAAAAAAAACAGTTGAAATGCTTAACAAAACTAGGAGTTGGTTCTTTGAAAGAATGGACAAGATCAATAAATGCTTAGACAGACTTATGAAAAAGAAAAGAGAAAGGAACCAAACAAATCACAAATGAGTGAGGAGAAATCACAAGCAGCATCACAGGAATAGAAAAAGTTGTAAAAGAATATTACGAGCAATTATATGCCAACAAACCTGGCAACCTGGAAGAAATGGATGCATTCCTAGAAACATATAAACTCTAAAACTGAAATAGGGAAAAAATAGGAAATCTGAACAAACTGATAACCAGCAAATAAGTTGAATCAGTAATCAAAAATCTCTCAATAAACAAGAGTCTAGGGCTGGATTACCTGCCATCAGAATTCTAACAAACATTTAAAGAAGAATTAATACCTCAACTTCTGAGACTGTTTTAAAAAAATGGAAATGGAGGGACAACTTCTAAACTCATTTTCTGAAGTGAGCATTACCTTGATCACAAAACCAGAAAAAGATCCCACCAAAAGAAGAATAGCACCAAGATACTAGCCAATAGGATCTAACAGTACATTAAAAGGATTATTCACCACTACCAAGTGGGATTTATCCCTGGGTTGCAAGTATGGTTCAACATTGGCAATTAATTAAATACCATATTAATTAAAAAATGATATACCATATTAATTTAAAAAAAGACAAGAACTGTATGATTCTCTCAATAGATGCAGAAAAAACATTTGATAAAGTACAGCATCATTTCTTGATTAAAAACTCTCCACCCTGTAGGGATAGAGGAAAGATTCCTTAATATCACAAAAACCAAATATGAAAAAGTCACAGCAAATATCATCATCAATGGGGAAAACTTCCCCTAAGGTCAGGAACATGACAGGGATGTCCATTCTCACCACTGTTGTTCAACATAGTACTGGAAGTCCTAGCCTCAGCAATCAGACAGCAAAAATAAAAGGCATCAAAATCAGCAAAGAAGTCAAACTTCCAGTTTTCACAGACAACATCATATTCTGTGTAGAAAACCCAAAGACTTCACCCAAAAATTCTTGGAACTGATAGAGGAATTAAGCAAAGTGACAAGATATAAAATCAATGAACAGAAGTCAGTTGCATTTCTATACACTAACAATGAGTCAGAAGAAAGAGAAATCAAGGAATCAATCCCATTTATAATTGCACCAAAAACCATAAGATACATAAGAATAAACCTAACCAAAGAGGAAGGAGATCTGTATTCTGAAAATTATAGAACACTTAAAAAGAAATTGAGGAAAACACAATGAAATGGAAAAATATTTCATGCTTATGGATTGGAAGAGCAAATTCTGTTAAAATACTGTCTATTATACCCAAAGCAATCTACAGATTAGTGCAATCCCCTTCAAAACACCAACAGCATTTTTCACAGAGTTGGAACAAACCGTCTTAAAATTTGTATGGAACCAGAAAAGACCCCAAATAGCCAAAAGAATGTTGAGAAAGATAAGCAAAGCTAGAGGCATCACAATTCCGGGCTTTAGGCTATATTACAAATCATCAAGACAGTATGGTGTTGGCACAAAAACAAAAACGTAGATCAATGGAATAGAAGAGAGAACCCAGAAATGGACTCTCAACTCTATGGTCAACTAATCTTTGACAAAACTGGAAAGGATATCTGGTGGAAAAAAAGATAGTTTCTTCAACAGATGGTGTTGGGAAAACTGGACAGCCACATGAAAAAGGATGAAACTGGTCTACTTTCTTATACCATACATAGAACTCAAAACGGATGAAAGACATACATGTGGGACAGACAGAAATCCATTAAAATCCTGGAGATACAGGCAGCAACCTCTTTAACCTAGGCTGCAGCAACTTTTTGCTAGACACGTCTCCAAAGTCAAGAGGAATAAAAGCAGAAATGAATGACTGGGACTTCATCAAGATAAAAAGCGTTTGGACAGCAAGGAAACAGTCAAAAAAGCTGAAAAGCAATGTGCACAATAGGAGAAAATATTCACAAATGACATATAAGATAAAAGGCTAGTATCTAAAATCTATAAAGAATTTATCAAACTCAACACCTGAAAAATAAAAATAAAAAAATCCAATCAAGAAATGGCAGAAGACATTAACAGACATTTCTCCAAAGAAGACATGCAAATGGCCAACAGACACATGAAAAAATGTTCCACATCACCTGGTATCAGGGAAATCCAAATCAAAACCCTATGAGATACCACCTCACACTTGTCAGAATAGCTGAAATTAACAACTCAGGGAATAACAGATGTTGGTAAAGATTTGGAGAAAGGGGAACCCTCTCATACTGTTGGTGGGGATGGAAACTGGTGTAGCCGCTCTGGAAAACAGTATGGAGGTTCCTCAAAAAGTTAAGCTATCTTATGACCCAGCAATTGCACTACTAGGTCTTTATCCAAAGGATACAAACAGTGATTTTGCACCATTTTGGTGCAAAATGGCAGTTTATTAAAGCACAGGGACAGGACCCATGGGCAGGAAGAGCTGCTGCCCCAGGGTTGTGAGGGGTGGCCGGTTATATATCATGGAGTTGGGGGGAGGTAAGGAAAAGGGAAATTTCAATAGAACTTTCATATGCTATAGAGGACCTACAAGATACCGGATACCAGAGGCCTTGCCATTGCCAAAGTCCTTTTGCCCTCTAGCAAGGTATTAACATTAAGATGGGTTGGAGATTCCTAAAGAATGTTACATATGTCCCACCCAGGAGTGGGGGTGGGGGGTGAGTTGCAAGGAGTCAGCCTTTTGCTTTGTCCTCAGCCAGCCTCTGTTCCCTCATCATAATGAGCACTGAATATTATATGCAACTGATGAATCACTTAATTCTATCTCAGTAACTAAAAATAATACAATATTATGTTAGCTAAATTGAATTTAAATAAATAATTTAAAATATTTTTATGCTATTAGTCATCTATAGAATGATTTGCAAAATGATGCAAAATATTTCTTCATTCTAGGTGCTTACACTCTAATTATGAAAAGAAACATATAAGACTCAGAGATGTTTATGGGAGATGATGGTTCTTTCTTTACTTCTGGTTAGTAGGGCATAGGATTCTCAGAGGTGATGCCCTAAACTCACATTCTAATGTTTGTATTTACTCATATTATCTTGAAAATAGACAAGATATTTCTACGGCAGTGCAAGAGTACTTATTACTTACAGCCATAACTACATGCATTCACATTTGCCCCAGGGTGAATTGATGAGAACCAAGGTCTTTGCACATCTACCTTTGTCAACAAGGAAACTCCTGTTAGTGAGGAATGCCAGAAATATGAATCTAGGAGTTTATGTAGATCACGGACAGTTACCCTCTCACTTCTCCCGAGGGAGGAAGAGAAAATGTTGTTCTATAACGTAGACAAATTTAGAAGAAACAGTGATGTTTTCTTGGTTCTTATTATTTGGAATGTAAAAGTATCTCCGGGGGAAGATAAGACAAGTGTTTTCAAATTAAAAATGAGATCCATCTATTTTGGAATATAAACACATAGAAAAATTTCTCTCTAAATCTCTCAGGAAGATTCTTGGCTATTTAGTTGCCTTTTCTGTCAATCTTCTGAACTTCATTGTCTAAAGGAGATAAGAGGTTTATATCTTTTGAACGGGAGCAAATGCCTTTACCATTAAAGAAACAATTGGCTGCCAGTCCAACACCACAGCATGTGAGGAGCAAATGTTTTTCAGAGAAATAAAAGCAAACATTCCCCATCTTATAGCATATCCATTTCTATAGTTCTAGAGGCCAGGACTTTGAAGGAATATTCAGAAAGATTTGTCTTCCCACGGGGATACACCTGCATTTAATAAAAAGTTTTTTAGATGGTAAAAATAATGAGCTAGGTAATTTCAAGGCAGATATACTTAGGGAAATGGGTCTTGCTGAGCCCTTCAGTTAGAAACAGGGACATCAATCTACTTTGCTTAGTTGTTGGATAAACCATATATGAAATGTAAGAAACTTTCCTCTTTTTTGGAAGTGAATAGAAAGAAGGTACTATTTTTCTTTGGGGGAAAAAAAAAGAATATTTTCCTGTATTACTTTGGATTAATTACAAAGAATTAGAAAACAAAAAACTAACTTTTTTTTAATGTCTTCTCCCTTAGTGTAACTGTGGTAACATACAGATATCCATATTTTAAGAGCATTAAGTATCATAAGACATGTAAATATGGCATAGAAATTACAGAAGCTAAAAAAACTCAAGCACACTTCTCTAACCCATAAACAGTTATACTACTTGACTCTGCACAAATTGCCAGTGCCAGAAAATTTCTGTGGAAAGGCATTTTTTAGAGATGTAATACTGAGTCTTATGATCACAAGGGCATGTATTGTTATTGTGAGCTTGTCAGATGATAAATGAGGATGTAGTTCCAGAAATTAATTAGCTGAAGAGTATCTACCTATTTGAGTAACTTTCCATGGAAAGTGTGCATTCAATTTTATGCCCCAAATTGTCTCTTTTTACAGCTATTAGCTAGTATTTTTTTTAGAATCCTATAACTGATAATGAATAAGTGTTAAGCCAGCTTAAAAATGTAATTGATATTATTTGAGTAAAAATATCATTATGAGAACATAATGTTAAGGTTATAAAAATTGATTATTTTTGTCTTCTAAGTGTCTTCATTTGAAAGTTAATACATAATTAAAATGCTTCTTTTTTCTATTTTCTCTCATCCTAAATGTCATGAATAGTCTACTCACTGTTGGTTAAAAAAATGCATAAAATTTCTCTAATTCCAGATTTACCATGGCTTTCTTGCTATCATAATGTATCATATATATATAGCTATCTCTTAACCTATTCCTAAATATATTTTAATTATTCTGAACTTATGGACAATAATCTATGCATATCATTTGATAAAAACATTCACTTAAAAAACTTGGGCCTTCTCCAAAATGAACATAACCAATAATAATACTAGATTTGATTTTTCTGGTACTTGATTATATCATATCATATCATATCATATCAAGTTCATCTTTTTTGTTACTTCATAAATAAATCTTTGATAAAAGACTGATTAAGAATCTGTTATCGTGTCAGGGACTCAGCTAGGTAAAGCTTTACAAAGATGACTGAGCCCAGAAGCAATTAGATATAGCACAATAATTAACCTCAATGGCTTTGAAATCAGATAGACTTGGGCACAGTTCCAAATCTATCATTTAGTATTTGTGTATGACATTCTGGATGGTAATTGTATGATTTTTAGTAATTTAGTTTAACTGTAAAATAAAAATGCCAATACTACTACTAATGAAATCAGAAATATTACTTCAAGTAAATATAGACATAGCCTTATGCCTTTCACAGAATCAACTCAAATGTATTATAGATCTAAATGAAAAATACAAAACAATGAAAATCTTAAAAGGTGATATAGACTAAAAGCTAGATGATATAGGATGAAATCTTGACTTGCTGAGCACTTTTTAGATAAAATATAAATAATTCATAAAATAAAGTGGATAAATTAAACTTCATTAAAATTAAAAAGAAATGGTAATGCTAAGAGAATGAAAAGACAATGGGAGAACATTTTTGCAAAATACATTCAAGATATGCAAAGAACTCTTAAAACCCAACAGTAAGAAAGCAAGCAACATAGTTAAGAAATGGGCAAATGATCTGAACAGACATTTCACCAAAGAAACATACAGATGGTAAGTAAGCATATGAAAAGAAGCTCAGCATCATATGTCATGGGAATTGAAAATTAAAACAGCAGTGAGATACCACTGTGTATCTGTTTGAATGGCTAAAATTCAGAATACAACAAATGCTGGAGAGGATGTGGAGCAACAAGAACTCTCATTCATTGATGATGGAAATGCAAAATGGTACAGCTTCTTTGGAAGAAAGGTTTTCTCTTTCTTACAAAATTAAACATACTTTTACCTTACAATCCAGCAATCACATTCCTTGGTACCCAAATGTCGTGAAAATTTATGTCTACACAAAAACATGCACACAAATGTTTATAGCATCTACTTTCATCACTGTCAAAATTTGAAAGCAGTCAAGACATCCTCCAAAAGATGAATTGAACATATGTGTTCAATTTATATTATTATTTATATTATTTATATATATATTATTTATATATATATATATATATATATATATATGAACTTAAATGCATACTGCCAAGTAAAAGAGACCAATATGAAACATCTGAATACTGTGTGACTCCAATTATATGACATTTTGAAAGGATAAAATTATGGAGACAATAAAAAGATCAGTGGTTGGCAGGGATTTGGGGGAAGGGATAGAGGAATGACAAGGTTCAGCACAGGAGATTTTTAGGGCAGGAATACTATTCTGTGTATATAGTGATTATGGACACATGCCATTACACATTTGTGAAATTCTGTAAGATGTACAACACAAATGGTGAACTCTGATGTAAACTATGGACTTAAATTAATAATAATGTTTCAGCAAGTATTCAGCAATTGTAACAAATACACCAAAATAATACAAGATATAAATAATAGGACAAATTCTGTGTGTGAACAGAAGGGAAAGGGAGTACATGGTAACTTTTTGTACTTTCCAATTTTTTTGTAAACCTAAATCTGCTGTAAAAAATACTTATTTTTTAAAAAAAGGTAAAAGAAAGATTTTGAGAAAAGTGTGGAAAAATATATAGCTGTATGTGAGAATTAAATGAGATTTTTCATCAAGCTCTTAACTGAAAGCATGGTAAGTATATATTAAGTAATATATATCAAAATTGGAGTTATGATGATGAATATGATAATGATGATAAAGAAAAAAGGATATGATCTATATAATAGTACCCATTGGCCCCCCTAAATGCTCAAATTCAGAATAAATGAATATTTATATCAGGGTTGGATGTTGAATACAACTATGTAGAGATTTTACACAGAAATATGTCATTTGAGCTGAGATTTGAAGGATAAGTAAATCTGACTAGAAAGAGCAGAAGATAAAGAGCTTTTCTGAAAAAAAAAATGGCATTCACAAAGCTATGGATATATCACGTAAACTGGTAAATTTGGGAAACTGACTAGAAAACATATCTGAAGCATTGAATCATGGCAAAAAAGGAGATGAATCTACAAGCCAATAACCCTTAAAAGATGAACTATAAATTACTTGATTTAATTTTAAAAGCTTAAACAAGGAGCATTGCATTCCTTTTATTATAAATTATTTGCTTTACATATTCAGATTAATGAGTTATTGGAGAAGATTTCTAGACTGCTTATCTGCTGTTTTATACATTTATAAAAATGGATTATTTTAGATGTGAATTGGATTAAGAAATTTAGGATTAATAGTGACTAAATAAAATTACTCCGGAAATATATAGGTAGTTGAGTACTTCAGGAAATTTTCTTTGATAACTTGAACACAAAAATACAGTAAAAGATTTTTCCTACTTTCTTCATTAAAAACTTTACTAAGGGTAAACTTAGTGGGAACTCAGTCCTTTAAACATCCTACTCTTTTTTTTTTTTTTAAGATTATTTATTTATTTATTTGACAGACAGAGATCACAAGTAGGCAGAGAGGCAGGCAGAGAGAGAGGAGGAAGCAGGCTCCCTGCCGCACAGAGAGCCTGATGCGGGGCTCGATCCCAGGACCCTGGGATCATGACCTGAGCCGAAGGCAGAGGCCCCAACCCATTGAGCCACCCAGGCGCCCCATAAACATCCTACTCTTGATTTCCACTTGGGTCATGATCTCAAGGGTCATGGGATCCAGCCCTGCATTGGGCTGTGCATTTAGCCCAGAGTCTGCCTGAGATTCTCTCCATTTCCCTCTGCTCCTCCCTGCTCATGCACATATGCTCTCTCTTTCTAAATAAAAATCTTAAAAAAAAGTTAATGAGAATGTTTGAAGTTGCTAATAAATTTTAATATAATCACTGAAAAGGCATGAATGGACATTTTTTGTCTCTTCTTCTATTTTCAATGATAGCCTAGCTGGATATAATATTCTTGTTTGCATGTTTTTCTCATTTAGCGCTCTGAATATATCATGCCAGTTCTTTCTGGCCTGCCAGGTCTCTGTGGATAAGTCGTCTGCCAATCTAATATTTTTATCATTGTATGTTACAGACTTCTTGTCCTGGGCTGCTTTCAGAATTTTCTCCTTGTCACTAAGACTTGTAAATTTTACTATAAGATGATGGGGTGTGGACCTATTCTTATTGATTTTGAGGGGTGTTCTCTGCACCTTCTGGATTTTGATGCTTGTTCCCTTTGCCATATTAGGGAAATTCTTTACAATAATTCTCTCCAATATACCTTCTGCTCCCCTCTTTCTTTCTTCTTCTTCTGGAATCCCAATTATTCTAATGTTGTTTCCTCTTATGGTATCACTTATCTCTCGAATTATCCCCTTGTTGTCCAGTAGTTGTTTGTCTCTCTTTTGCTCATCTTCTTTATTCTCAGTCATTTGGTCTTCTATATCATTAATTCTCTCTTCTGCTTCATTTATCCTAGCAGTAAGAGTGTCCATTTTTTATTGCACCTCATTAATAGCTTTTTTTATTTCAACTTGGTTAGATTTTAGCTCTTTTATTTCTCCAGGAAGGGCTTTTATTTCTCCAGACAGGGTTTCTCGAATATATTTCATGCCTTTTTCTAGCCTGGCTAGAACCTTGAGAATCGTCATTCTGAACTCTAGATCTGACATATTACCAATGTCTGTATTGATTAAGTCCCTAGCCTTTGGTACTGCCTCTTGTTTTTGCTTTTTTTTTTTTTTTGTGGTGAGTTTTACCACCTTGTCATTTTATCCAGATAAGAATATATGAAGGAGCAAATAAAATACTAAAAGGGTGGCTAAGACCCCAGGAAAATGTGCTTTAACCAAATCAGAAGAGACTCCAAATCTTGTGGAGGAAGAAAGGGGGCAAAAAGAAGTTCAGGAAAAAAAAAAGAAAAAAAAAGAAAAAACAAAGAAAAATATAAAAAAGAAAATATATATATTAGACTGGTGAATAGAACAGGGTCACCCACTTAATTTTGGGAGTATTTTGGTCTCTTAGAAGAAACTACCTCAAAAAATTTTAAAGAATGAAAAACATATATAAGGCTAAACACAATGAAAGGATGGAATATGACTATAAAGATGAAAAAAAAATTTAAATTTCTAAAAAAGGAGTTGATAAGATAAGTTGGTTGGGAGAATAAAGAAAAAGAAATTGGAGAGAATTTGCTCAGGCTGGAGACTAGAACAAAGCCCTGTGCTAGATTTAGGGTATATTTTGATCTATTAGAAGAAGTTGTATCCCATATTTTTTTAGAAGAAAAAATCCTATGTGTACACAAAAAATAAAGTTAAATACAATGAAGGATAAAATATGACCATAATAATGAAGGTTCAAAAAGATTTTTTTTAATGAAAGGTATTGTTAAGATAAACTAGTTAAAAAATGTTAAAAGAGGGGCACCTGGGTGGCTCAGTGGGTTAAAGCCTCTGCTTTTGGCTCAGGTCATGACCCCAGAGTCCTGGGATCGAGCCCTGCATTGGGCTCCCTGCTCCACAGGGAGCCTGCTTCCTCCTCTCTCTGCCTGCCTCTCTGCATACTTGTGATCTTTGTCTGTCAAATAAATAAATAAAATCTTTAAAAAAAATGTTAAAAGAGGAAAGAGTAGAAGTTAAAAAAAACTTAGCATAAGAAAAAATAAATTAAAAAAATTAATTAACTTTGCAAGACTAAAGAATCATAGGGAGAAAGCAATGAATTCCATGCTTTGCTTTCTGTTCCTCTGGAATTCCACTGTCCTCCTTGGTAAGTGAACTTGGCCTTGGATGGATTTCTTGCTGATCTTCTCAGAGAGGGGCCTGTTGTAGTGATTCTCAAGTGTCTTTGCCCGAGGTGGAATTGCCCTACCTACCCTTACCAGGGACCAGGCTAAGTAATCCGCTCGGGTTTGCTTTCGGGAGCTTTTGTTCCCTGAATGCTTTCCACAGAGTTCCGGAGGACAGGAATGAAAATTGTGAACTCCCAATCTCTGGCCCAGAGGAGCCGAGAGCTCAGGGTCCCACTCCTCAGTGTACCCTCAGAGGAAAGCTCTCAATCACTCCCATTTCCCTGGCCTCTGTCTGCACTCTGAGCTCACCCACCCTGTGACCAAGCATCTCTGTCTCTGGCACACAGCCCTGCCTGGAGTCTCCAAACCCCACAAATCCCTGTGTTCTTCCAGGGGGGTTTCCCCGGATCTTGTGGGTTCCCTGCTCACATAGCAGTGGTCTGTGTGATCACAATTTAAGGGTGGGATTATAATTAAAGACCCTGAGTTGAGAGCTCACTCCTCAGCTCCGTCTCTGTAGCCAGCTTCCCTTCTCTAATACCTGTGAGCTCTGTGACACTCAGACACCCCTAATCCTACTGTGACCTGCAGAAGCTGAGACCATGCTGTCCCCGTGTGGGCTTCACCCCAGCTTAGCCTCTGGAGTGATGTCCCTCAGTGGAGCAGACTTTTAAAAGTTCTGATTTTGTGCTTCATTGCTCTGTGGCCTTGCTGGGAGCTGGTCTCTCCCCCCATGGTCTATCTTCCCATCGCTTTGGATTCACTTCTCCACTGGTCCTACCTTTCAGAAAGTGGTCAATTTTCTGTTTCTATCATTGCTGCTCTTCTTCTCTTTGATCTCCTGGTGGATTTGTAGGTGTTCAGAATGGTTTGATAAGCTATCTAGCTGATCTCCTGCTACCTGATGTCATCTCAGCCTGCTACTTCTTTGCCATCTTGACTCCTCCCAAATGGACATTTTTGGCATGGTTTAACAGAAATCAATTTGCCATAGAAATAATTTCTGAGGTTTATGTGAAAAGACATTCTCCATATATGTATGTATATTTAGAAATAGAGTTTTTTCTGTTACATGACATGTTATATTTCACAGACGAGTAAGTGATGAAAATACTTCATAATTACACTTTTGTAAATATTCTACAACATACAATTTTCTGATTACTAGAAATGAGAATCATTAAGAAATCTGCTTTTAAAAGTAACATAAGCTGTAAATTTTTACTGTGCTATTTAAAATATATATGCTGTTCCTTATACTTTATTATTAAATCGTATGTATTTTTTTATAGTTTCTTTATTGTATTATTCTTCTCCTAAGTATAATGCTGTCAGTCTCAAAATTGTTGAGTTGGGTTGTCTTTTTTTTTTTTTTTAAACTAAACTCTAGTAGGACCCTAATAACAGTGATGCATGACTCAAAGATCACAAGGTGATTGATGGCTTCCTATAGTCTGATAATGACACAGCCTGAAATGAAAATACAATTTATCTGGTGTGAAAAATACAGTAGTCCCTAAAGCCTCTAAAGTATCAATATGGATGTTCATAGGAAATAGCAGTAGTCATTATGGTTCTAGTTTACCACAGTTAAATTCAGTCTTTGAGGTACCATTTATTACCATCCCAAGTATTTTTTTTTTATAGTATCTATAAGCAGAATTCATGGTCATCCAAGAGAGACCAAACTTATAAGTTACTATATCAACTTCTAAAAGTTAACGAGTAGCCTGGGGAGTTATGATTTACTGTCCGTCCAGCAAGAAATGTCAGTGCCCTAGAATATGAGGAGGCAAGTGTCATCTAGCCGGATTTGTGAACTTTTCACTTCACCATTCACTAGACAGCAAACAGAAAATTAGTCTATAAATAATTGAACTTGAAATTTTTTTGAAAATCTATCACAGCATGTTAAAAGCAATTTTGTTCTCAAATTAGCTCTCCACAAGTAGTAAATATGTCAAACAGCCTTTAAATAATGCAACATATAGAGCAACAGATAAGAAGGTTTAATATGAATAAGAGAAAAGAAGACATTAGAAAATATACATGATGTATGATTTTGTTGGTTGTATTTTCTTTCTGAGAAAATTGGAATATAAATCTGATTTTAGAATGCCCATTAAAAGTAGGCAATTTGCATAATGATGTTTTAATATTCTAGGAAAATGATACAAATTTGTAAATAAACATTTCTAATATGCCCTTCTCTATTCTGTACACAGAAAACATATGTTTAAGCCTTCTTAGGAATGAAAACAGAGTTACAAGTGACTCAGTGCTCATAAAGATACAGGAAAAGATGAAGGGTGAAATGTTGTTTCAATAAAAGCTCTGATATGTGGTTCTATAAAAGCATTCTGATCAGATATTCAAATGAAAGGACACCAAGATTTTAGGTAGTTTTAGGAAACTATCTTCGTAACACTTAAACATTTATTTTTTATCCTTTTTATATTTTGATATGTTTAAAATAGAAAAAAATGTATCACTTAACCTTGGTATTAAAGAAAGTACAGTTAATTTTGGTATCTGATAAATAATCAAAATTAATACAAATTAAATTAAACAATTAAATTAAACAAATTAAACAAATTAAATTTGTAATAATGCTTATTAAATTTATTTATTTATTAAATTTATTTTAATGGAAAACAATTCCATACTTAGACGAAATAGTAAGAATAGTACAAATAGCGTTCTTATACCCAAACTGGTTAAAAGTAAGATACTGACAAGATGCTTCATTACCAAATACTTGGATCTATTTCTTACAAATGGAGGCATTCTATTATGTAACCACATACAACTGTCATAATCAGGAGATTGTCATTGAAGAAGTGCTTTAAAACTCTGAAACTGTTTACTCCTCATCAAACTTTAATTTATTTACTCAATTTTATTTATGTATTATGTCTTTATTTATTTAGAGAGCACATGCATGTGAACAAGTGTTCGAGGGGGAGTAGAGGGAGGGGGAGATAACCTTATACAGGCTCCACACCCAGCATGGAGCCTGATGTCGGGCTCAAAGTCACAAAACTGAGATCATGACCTGAGCCGAAATCAAGAGTTGGACACTTAACTGACTGAGCCACCCAGGTGCTCTTACTTACTCTTTTATATCAGTCTGTTTCTATACATGCCTATTTCATTTATTAGTCATAATCCCTTATTATCATTATTTTGATATCTGAACTATCTCAGATTTGGACGTGAAAAGTGAAAGTCCCTCAAGGGTCTTTTTGTTCCAGCTTTGACATGCCTACATCATTCTTTTTTTTTTTTTTTAAGATTTATTTATTCATTTATTTGACAGACCGAGACCACAAGTAGGCAGAGAGGCAGGCAGAGGGAGAGAGGGGAAGCAGGCTCCCCGCCCAGCAGAGAGCCCAATGCAGGGCTTGATCCCAGGACCCCGGGATCATGACCTGAGCTGAAGGCAGAGGCTCTAACCCACTGAGCCATCCAGGCGCCCCTGCCTACATCATTCTATGAGCAGATTGTAATTTGGTCATGTGTGTGCCTTCACACACACACACACACATGTATGATGTTTCTGATCATTTTCTAATTTTTTGTCCCAGTCTTAGAAACAGTCCTATTTCTCCAAGGTGTTTTGGTTCCTATTAGAGGAGAATTATATTTATAAACTATCCAGGGATAGGTGTGCTCTGTTGTTATAGTTGTTGTAGTTATAAATGATATTTATAAAATAATGATATTTATAAACTATCCAGGGATAGTTGTGTTCTGCTGGGTTGTCACTGCTCCTAGACCTTCTTAATGGAAGAGCCAAAGATTATATGAATGTGTATACACACAAACATATGAATATGTATACAGTGTGTATAATCTATACATATAAAACTTACATCCATATGTGTTATATATATGTATGTCTGTGCATGTGGGCATATAGATTTACATATATATAAAATAAACCACTACAAATTCACACCAACATCTCCAATTCTATCCAGTACAATAATGTTTATTTTAATTTTCTCCTTTAACATATTTATGCCTTCTCTAGTGTAAGGAAAAGGGTATAATTATCTTTAGTCTGTTTTCTTGTGGATAATTCTCATTGTATAAGGCCCATGCTCCATGGAAATACCTTCTCAGTCTCTTCAGGTTTGATTCTGCTCTATTCTGCATGATAATTCGTAAGTGGGTGTATAATGCCTAGTAAATGTGTGGATACTTGAGAAGGTAAAATGTAGTTGGATAATATAGTTTGGTGGTCATCATCCATTCTCAATAGTCTTCTGACATGCTTTCCTCAATGGCAAAATTGATTAATTTAAAAACTGCATTTTCAATACTTATATGTAGCTAGTGTTTTTGGAGTAATTATGTGCCACCAAATAGATTTATTCATGTAGCTTTGGCAAATAGAAAGGAGAGGGATTTTGTACACCACTCTTTCTGCAATTTCTGCAGATTCTGGATTCTCCTAGCTTTTTATCATGGCGTTTCTAATCATGGTTGGCTTACTTTGGTATACCCATTTAGTCCTAGTACTTTAGCCAGAGATTGTAACGGCAGCTTCCAGAATGCAGGGCAGGCTATAGCTGCCTTAGTTACCTCGTTTTCTATAAGACTCCCAAAGTCATTTCTGAAATTCAAGCCAGAATCTGTTTCTTTAGCATTCCTAATGGCATTAGAGAGAGAGAGCTAGATAGCTAGAGAATGAATGTTTATCTTTCTGCTGTAATCTAGAATAAGAATAGAAATTTCATCCATTGTAAAGACTGATATGCCCAAACACTTAAAATAGTGCTTGGTCTTAAGACTGTGCTTAAAATGATAATGTAAGACCTGAACTTGATAAATCTTCTTTATTTTCAAGAATCTAGTGCAATTAGAAATTCAGTCCATCCCATTTACTGTGAGATCCTCCTTTCACTTAAATCTTTCAGAGCAGACTTTTGGTCTGTTTAAGCCACTTATTTAAAGAAACCAAAGGTGAATCATTGATTACAAGGACATGAGATCATGACATGTTATCTATCAATACATAAATCTAGGTATATGTGGTAGCAGAATTCTATTGTTACTTGAAAGCTGTCTATACAATGTAAAGTTCTAGCAAATTCTGAATATAGTAATAATTTACATGACCATGTAACTTATGTTTCCAGTGCACTTACCCAGGAGCCCAAGAGAAATTTATAATGATCTGTTGCCTGAAGAAGAAACAATTGGCTTTGATTTATGTATTCTGCAAATATGCTGGTACCAGCTGGGATTAGACCCCTGGAGCCTCACTCAAGGATTTTTCTTCTTCTAAATTTATTTTGGTGGACTATACTTAAAGCTTTACATACTTGCTGTCTACTTTGGGAGGGAAATTGTCTAGTAGTATCAATCTATAATGATTCATGAATAGTTACTGTTTTGTAAATAACCTGGAATTTGCAGTAATCAAGAATGAAGAGTTGGTTACATGGAGATTTGGGTTATGAGTGGAACACTTAAATTAATTTTAGAATAGGACTATTTCCTTCCAATCTGAATGTTCATCAATTCTTGTAATAATTTGATGGACAAATAAGACATATTTGTGAATTGTTTCAGCAATTTTATTGAGTACTTACTATAGACTAGGCGTTGTTCTACATCCAGGGATACAAACATAACATAAAACAAAGTACCTGTATTCATGTAATGTTCTTATAGTTGTGGAGACAGATAAGTAAGGGGTACCATCAATATGATAATGTGTAATACACTAGATAATATTTAGTATTAAAGGGACAAACTAAAGTTGAAAGTGGCTGTAATGTTATACATGATGCTTAATATAGCTGAGCCAACTTTGGCTAGAAAGTGGTTAGAGAGTAAATTATACTGCTACCTGAGGAAAAAGCATTCTAGCAAAAAGAAGAGTAAGTACAAAATATCTGAAGGAGAGCAATATTCCAGGAATGCTGAAAAGGCTAGTGTAACTCAAGCAGAGTGGAAGAAATTTATTAGGTCATAAAATGAAAGAGAAAGCTGGTTAGATTACTTATAGTTTGAAGTTCATTGAAAGATATTTGTTGTTTTTTTCTCCAAGGGATTTGGGAAGCCCAGTAGAGGTTTTTGAACAGAGATGCAACCTGATATAAGTTTATTTCCACAGACTCACTCTGGCTACTATGTCTAGAGAAAGGTGGAATGAGAGAGACAAATTGGCAATATAATTCAGGTAGGAGATGTTGATGTCTTAGATCTTGGTGTAGAGAACTTGGGGAGAAGTGGCCAGTTTTGGCATGTAATTTGAAAAGTAGAACCAAGAATTCATACTGAGAAATCACTCACCCCTTCTTCTTGTCTCCAGCATAGTGGCTCTTCAATGGGATTACAGATATCATTGTCATATGACTCAGATAGTGACAATTTATGAACTCAACAATACAGATTTCCTTTCAAAAAAGCTAAATTGGCCACATTTACTATCAGATATTCAATCTGCTAGCAACTTCACCAGTGCTATGCTATGACACTACTCTACAGATTTGCTTATTTTGGATTCTTCCATTAGGAAGAACATAATATTATATCCATACTATATTAGATATTTAATCTGATTGTGTATTTGCTCTCCCTAATCACTACACTTTTCTACCACCACCTGGGATTCACTGAATACTGCACTACTGGTCAGTTTGTTTTGTAGACAAAACAAAATTGATTTTGAGCATAATGGATTATTTTATATCAAACTATGAAAGAGTGATATATGCCCATGGGTCTCATTAACCAGAAGCAGTTATTCATATAATAATTTGTACTGATTTGTTGAAGACTTAGTTCTCACATTTATGTCCTTTAATGTTTTTTTATGCTTCTTTAAGTTTCTTTCTTCTTAAATACTATTCCTCTGATCATTTCTTCTTGATTAACACATGATAGGTAGGCCTGGGGAACATAGAGGACAATCAGTAATGTTTAATGAATGGATGACTTTCAATAACTTACAATTCTTACAATGACCTAATTTTCTTTTTTTTTTTTTACCTAATTTTCCATTTAAAAATAATACTTAATCTCACCATATGCACATTCTCCACATGCTTGTTGTTTTAAAAATTGATTTTTCCTATAATTGTAGTAATAGGGACTTTCACAGAGGTCTATGAAGATAGAAACAAGTCTAACTTATTTTCCTTTCCATAGGTAATGATTCTTACATACTTACTAAGTATGAGATTTGTTAAGGAGACAACACAACTAAAAAAATAATTTCTGGAATATGAAAAAACATTTCAAGATAGTCATATAAAAATAATAGCATAGACAAGATAAATAATAGGAAATGAATTAAAATTGATACTGTAGAAAGATACATAACAAAACATAATGGATGTTAAATGTCTTACTTTTTAAAATATATTTTTATAAATATTTTAAGTATTTTAGTCTAGAATATTAGACTAGAATAGAACACTAGAAAAGTGTTGCTCCTAGTCTTTGAAAAGAGGAAATATATAACATTTGAAATCACTGACCCTTAATTTAAGTCTTTCAGTAAAAGCCAAAGAAAAAACACAAAAATGAGCTATAAAATCAATTTACCGGCTCTTGGAAGAGAAAAGTTTACTTTGAAGGGCAATATTACAATGGAGAATGATTGTTCATTTGCTAAGTGACCTAGAGACCAACTGGCACTTTTTGCAGTTTTCTTGGGTGAAAGAGAGTAACATTTGTCTGCTGTTGCCAGCAAGTTGCCTCCTGGCCAGTCAACAGGGGAAATATTCTGGTCTATTTTATGGAGGTAATTTACCGCTGGAATTAGTTAATAACAGCAATGGCTTCATAAAATACAAGTCCTATCAAACTAATCTAAACTTGATCAATCAAGGGAAAGCAGTAGATGCAATCTTTCTTGACAGGAGCAATGATTTTGGTGCTACTGCTCATGACATATTTCTTAGTAAACTAGGAAAACTTGTTCTTGTTAGTGTTTGACTTTTAGTTGAGTGCACAACTCCATTTGATCCTGTCTTAAAATATATTTGCTCCCTTTTTTGGTAATAAGTGGATAATAACAACAAGAACAACAACAAGAACAACACATAAGAAGCATTGAAGGGGAAAAAAGAATATTTTTTATATATAAATGGAATCCAATTTCACTCACTAACAGTAACGATATTATCAGGTATATTCTAGGCACTATTCCTTTATGTGCATAATATACATTGGTTCACATTGACTCAACCATATCTGTTATAATGATAATTAGGTCAAATTTATTCCTGACTAGGAGCCAAAACTTATAAACCAAGATTTCTCTTGGTCCTAAACTAATGCTTATTACATTCTATTCTGTCACTTCCCAATGCATAATTTTTAATCTTATTTCTTCTGTTTACTTCTGTTCAACAAAATAATGTAAGATTTTCTCAATATATTTATTGGAAGGGGTAGATAAGCCCTGTTCAGGTCACTATGTTTACCAGTAGGCTAACTGAAATGTATACATAAAAATACAGGTGTCTTTGATTGGCATGGAATAAATATGTATTAACCAAGTAAGGCACTTCTTGGGCCCTTTTTCTATGCACTTGACTTGCTGTCCATTTTTATAGCAGAGATACTCCTTTACCAGAAATGAGTCCAAATCCACAATTATGGTATCAATTTAATTTGGTATCAATTTAATCCATTTCAGAGTTGAAAGTGATATTTAAGGTAATTTTAATTATCTTTTCTATGCTTGAATTCCCTCTATAACACTGAATTAAACTTCTTTAATTGGAATTTTATTTATTGAGTACTTTCTCTTTAGCTGGCATTATGGTAGGTTCCAAATAAACAAAGATATAAGCCTTATTCGGGGCTCACAAATTAATGAAGAGATAGGGTAAAGATATAAATAGGGATATAAACAAATTAACACAATAAAATTAATGTGTCAAGAGTTTCCACAAGATATAATAGGAATATGGGGGATAAATTCCTCCTCTCTTTTTGAGGAAGTCAGAAGACTCAGACAGACAGTTAACCTTGGGATTGAAAATAATGAAGAAGCAAGAGTCAGAGAAGAAAAGCACAGAGAATGAGAAATAACTGGTTTCATACAATATATCATGTACATGTAATGCCAAGTAGCTCAATATACCTGGGCATAGTGCTTGTCATAGTTAACCAAAATTATTTTACTCCAGTATTTATCCCAATAGATTGTAGGGTTTTTTGGGGAAAAAAAAGATACTGATACATCTGTAATTTTAGTTCCCAGCAAAATGTCTGCTAAATTGAGAATTTTTAATAGAAATTTTGCCTGACCAATCAAAATTTGGAGTTGTAATCATTAATGGTGTAGCTGGAGCCATAAGTTTAGGTAAAATGCTCATTATGTCTGTGTAGAATAAGAAGGAAAGAAGTCCAAAGATCTAATTTAATAAGGATCAATACTGAAAGGTGAGTAAGAAAAGGAAAACCCATGTGAGATCATGCAAAAAATAGTTGGATACATTGAGATTATATATACAGGATATATATTATATATTATATATATTTATTTAATATTTAATATCTCATACATATGTGTGTACACACACACACACACACATACACACACCCTCACACACACAAATAGAAAAAATAGCCAAGAAAGACCAATCTTTTAAGATGTGTGTGGGCATAGTGGCAGCAAAATGTCAAATAAGTTAAATATATTCATAGATTATAATGCTCAGAGGTAAATGCAAATATATGGGGTGTTGTTTTGTGAAGTGATTGTGCCTAACTTATTATCTTGAACTGAAGAATCAATTGATGGTAAGAAATTGGATCCATTAGTCCTTACCTTAGTCCTATAAGGCAAGTTCTGTGTACAGTCTGTTTTTAGAAATGAGAACACTATGGTTAGAAAATTAAATAAATAACCCAAAGTATTCCAGTTAATTACATGTAGAGCAGAGATATAAATCCAAGTGACTGACTCACCATGATGTGTTAGACCTGGCCCAAACTTTCTGGTGCCTTTTAATGAATGTTTCAAAAATTTGAGAACAAACTATTAAATCATTAGTAGCATGAAATAGGCCATATTGGGAACATTTATACCACAAAAACTGGCAAACACTTTGTCAGTGACTTTCTTTTTTAATTGGAGAGCCAGTTTAGTGGCAGATAACTGCAGGGCCCAGGTTATTAAATACTGATACTTAGGCCAAGGGTTGGATTATTAATAAAGGCGTTTAACTGTATTCTTTTTTTTTTCTTAAAGATTTTATTTATTTGGGGGGGTAGGTAAAGAGAGAGAACATGAGTGGGGGGAGAGATGGAGGGAGATAGCAGAGAAAGAGGGAGCAGCAGACTCCCTGCTGGGCAGGTATCCAAATGTGGGGCTCAATCTCAGGATCCTGAGATCATGACCTAAGCCAAAGGCAAACGTTTAACCAATTGAGACACCCAGGAGTCCCAGGATTTAGCTGCGTTCTTAAGCTTAAGGTAATATTCTACGCGTGAGTACATTATTATTTGGTTTATATAGTATAAAAATGCTAGATATGTTCTAGATATAGAAACTTCTGAATTATTTTTTAAAGATTTTGTTTGAGAAAGAGAAAGTGAGAGAGAGAGATGATGAGTGGCTGGGAGGGGTAGAGGAAGAAGCGGACCCCTCACTGAGCAGGGAGCCTGATGCAGGACTGGATCCTAGGACCCTGGGATCATGACCTGAGCTGAAGGCAGGTGCTTAACCAACAGAGTTACCCAGACACCCTAAACTTCTGAATTATTCCGTACAAGTAATAGAAATTTATCTTACAAATAAATACTAACACATTAACACTTTCATAAATGCAAGTATATTCACAGTAATATTGCTTAATACTGAAGGACTGTATATAACCTAAAAAATCTTTCTTTCAAACATCAAATATCATGTTACTGTTAAAAAGAATAAAACAATTGTATATATTTACATACGGAATGATATCTAAGGCACAAATGACTAGAAGGAGATGTACAGCAGTACATATGACATGTTATTTGTGGTGAATGTTTATGTACATGTCTCTAGATGAGCAGAATATGTATGACAAGACATTATGAATTCAGTAGTAGCTTCTTTTTGGAAGGAGTATTGGGCAGCTGAAATAAAGAATTTGGTGGAAGACTTCTAATGTATTGTTTTATGAGTGGGTTACTATACGATTATTAAAATCACTTAGTAAAAACATTGAGAAGATGAATACTTAAGGAAAACTGGTTAGTGGATATAAAAGCCTTCTAATTTTAGATATTTTAACATTTACCTGATCTAACAACGTGCATATATATCTTTTTTTTTTATAAACATATTTTTATCCCCAGGGGTACATGTCTGTGAATCGCCAGGTTTACACACTTCACAGCACTAACCATAGCACATACCCTCCCCAATGTCCATTACCCCACCCCCCTTTACCGACCCCCTCCGCCCAGCAACCCTCAGTTTGTTTTGTGAGATTAAGAGTCACTTATGGTTTGTCTCCCTCCCAACCCCATCTTGTTTCTTTTCTTCTTTTTCTACCCCCCTAGTCCCCCATGTTGCATCTCCACTTCCTCATATCAGGGATATCATATGATAGTTGTCTTTCTCTGATTGACTTATTTCACTAAGCATGATACCCTCTAGTTCCTTTTTAATTGGATACCGACTGTACTTGTCTACCCTGTATTCCCTCACTTGCTCCCAAGAAATTGTTGGAAACACCCTTTAATCATTGCTCTCGGATTTTTGACCTTCATGCACTTACTGTTAGATAAACCTAAGCACTTCTTACCTTGTAAGATAACCTTGCTCACGGTAGCACACAATATCTCTGATAATACCCTAAATTTGCTGTTCAACAATCTTGTTTATTCTTCTCACAAGGGCAAATGTTTCCATCTGCTGTATTCTCATTCCTGCTGTATTAGGTGATGCTCTTACAATGGGGATATAATTAGTTCCTTTTTCCTTACTTTTTACCATCCCACTTAAATGCTTAGGCATTTTTAAGCTGGTTATTATATATATTTTCCTGAATCATGAATTTGTTTATTTTACACATTTAACTGAAATATTCAGCAGTGGCTTCCTGTTCTATAAAGTAAAGAACAAATACACAGTCTCACAGTCAGATCCCTTCACAGTGTAGTTTCAGTCTGGTGTATTTCAGGAATTAATATGACAAGTTATTCAAAATAGGATCAAGTACATGAGAATGTCAGCCATGGTGTGAATACATGCAACTGCCCCTCAGAACAATGTATTACTTAAAATACAACCCCCGGGAAATTTTACTAGTTCCCAAGCACATTTAGATACAGCCTTAAGAAAAACAGATACTGCAACAGGCCTCTGGGGAAGAGAATGATATACCGCCGGCCATGAAGCTGAGCAGCTGGGAACGCTCAGGGCAGAACGCCGCCGCCGCCTGCTTCATTTTTCTGTTATCTTCCCTTTCCCCCCTGGAGAGCACCTGTGGCTACTTAGATAAGTCCTTTGAATGTGCTTGTTCAACTATAAACTTTATACTACTTGTACAGACATATTTTTCCCTCCTTCTTGTTGATCTACAAGGCATATGACTAATGTTTGATCTTCATCGGTTCCTCTGTTGGCTATAGTTTCTATCTAAGGAGCTGCTGGGGCAGCAGTCTTTTCGACTGTTGTCCCCTGCTCTTAAATATTGCTCTTAAATATTGTTATTACATATAGTACATATTTTGCATTATATATATATATTCACATATATATATATGTATATATATATGACGATACATACTACATGTTCATATTAACACTATTAAAAATACTATTAAAAACCCCAAGCTGAAACTACTCAAATATCCACCAGGAGTTAGAAATAATAAATTGTGACATATTAATATACTCAATTCTCTATCACAATGAGTATGTGGTGCATACTGACTTGTTTGTTGTGCCTAATTCTTCTCCCGTTGGCCGACTGTAATTGGCAAATACATTTATCCAGAATGAGTCTGAAAACATAGTACGAGTAACATTCAAGGGAAAATAATATGATAAAAGGGCCAAAAATTATCATAAAACATGAACTTGAGTGGATCAGAGTGATCCCCCAAATTGGGCAAATGATCTCCCTTTTTTAAAAGAAAAAAGGTAAAAAAAAAAAAAGGTAGCATCCTTATGTCTGTAAGGCTACAAAATATAAAGAAACAACTGAATGGTGGACAGGGTGAATATTGGTAGTGTATGTGACTAAGCATTGGTTTTGGAATTGGCATTGGTGACTACTATATGCCACAAATACAGAGGTACACATACAAATACAGAGGTATACACACATATAATTTAAAATGCACATTATCCTTAAATTTCAAATTTATGGTTCTCTCTTTATTTGCTAATTCATGGCATTAGAAACTATATCCCAGGAAAATCAGGTTACAAACATTATTCTTCTGTGCTTTAAACTCTTCACCTCTTATCATTTGATATATCTGATACTAAGACAGTCTACAGTACTTGCATTTTTTATTTATATTTTACATATCTTAATGTTGTAAATTATAGATACTAATGCCTCAAATTTATGTTTATATATGTTAATACATGATCTATTTGTCTCCATCTATCTTATCTACCTATCAGTCTATCTATCTAATATTACTAATTCTGTTTGGCCAGAAAAATTTGCTGAATTTCATTTCCCTTCAACACCACTTGAGATGAATGCTATATCATGTATTTTTTTATTATTTATTTAGATATACATAAAGAAAAAGGCACAGATTGTAAATTCATAGCTGGATAATTTCGTTAGTTGAACTCACCTAAGTAACTGGAACCCATCTCAAGAAATAGAAAATTTACCTCCATCCTACAGGTCTCCTTTGTCCTTTCTAATCATTAACCACAAGGGTAACAGCATAGACAATTTCATCTGTTTTTGTCATTTACATAAGTGGAGTCTTACAGTGCATATTTTAAATTTAGCTTATTTTAATCAAGAGTGTATTTGAGTGGTCCATGTATTATTGCAAATGATGGGAAATCTTTCATACTCATTGTGATAGAGAATTGAGTATATTAATATGTCACAATTTATTATTTCTAACTCCTGGTGGATATTTGAGTAGTTTCAGCTTGGGGATTTTAATAGTGTTTTTAATAGTGTTACTATGAACATGTAGTATGTATCGTCATATATATATATATATGAATATATATATAATGCAAAATATGTACTATATGTAATAACAATAATATAATAGATATTACACACAATATATTACACATATAATATATTATATATGTGATATATATGTTGCATATATAAAATATGATATATGTATGATATATTAATATATATGTAATATATATTTCTGAAAGTTATGTACATAAGAGTGGAATTGTTGAAGCATATGAAATGCATATGTTTAACTTTATATGCTTCCAAATTTTTCCAAAGTGATTATAGTATTTTGCAGTTTCCACTACCAGTGTATGAAAGTTCCAGTTCCTCTAAATGGTTGTCATAAATTACTTAGAATTTTTCACTTCTAGTCATTTTACTGGGTCTCAGTAGAAATTCTTACAAGACTATGTGAATCCATCATTTATGATATTTATGATAAATTACTTTCTTTGGCCTCATGCGTTCTGCTTTATTCTCTCTCTCTAACTCTCTCTGACTCCATCTGATGAAATTTTCTCTGCTTTCAAGTGATTATACTGGCCCACAAAACAATACAGATAATATCCCTATTTTAGGTCTATAATCTTAACTATATGTATAAAATGCCTTCATATCAGTACTTGAATTAGTGTTTGATTGAAAAACCAAGGAATGAAAATATTGGGATATCTGACTACTGCACAAATGAATGAGTTAGTTTCCAACCCTTTTATGGATACTGGCACAAAATTGAGACTCTTGTGAGACAAATGCCTTTACTAGTCATGACAAAGCAAGCAACATGTGCATTGTGTTTGTGTGCATTCCCTTTGTTCCAAGTCTTATGGGTGTCATGCTTAATGTTCTCAATAACAAACACACTTAGTGATGATTTTGGCAAATGCTAAATTTTACCTACTTAAAACTTTTAAATCTTATTTTATTTAAAAAATGATTTGGAGCAGGACTTAATTTCATATATATCTTACAGGCCATAAATAAAGTATTTCCAAATGAAAAGCTAAATAATAAGAGATGAGGAATCAGGAAAGAGAAATGGGGACAAGAAAAGAAAAATGGTCAAAAATTGTAGATGTAGATCATATTGAGAAGCCTCTATAGGTAGAGGACAACACTAATATCTATAGGATAATAATTAAGTCTAATATTCCTTAAAAATCCTTCTTTGTATGTATAGATAATCTTGGTATTATTTTGCTTTTATAATATATTACTTTATTATTATGTTTAGATTGTTTCTGTTTTCTTGCTTTTTTCCCCCAATATATTTTGTAAACTCTATGATCCTTCTACTTTATTTTATACTTTCTACAAAGTACCCCTAAATTGCTATACTAATGAAATTATGGCTCAAAAAATGTGAAATGAAAATCACTTTATGTTTTTCTCAATCTTAATTTTCTAATTTTTCTTCATTTTCTATTTTCCATAATGAATAAATACATAATTTATATTTTGGCCTAATTTTAAATAAGGTTATTTAAATAGGGTTACTATATGTAGTTTTATACATATAGATGATCCTTCCTAGCTTCAATGAGATAATGGCATTGATTCATCTAAATGGAACTTTTAATATCACTGTACATTTCCTGCTAAATGGAATGCATGAATTTTTGCATATATTAAGTTTGGCATGGATTTTACTTTTTTATTATTATATATATGTATAGGATATATATGTAATGTGTGTGCATATATAATTTTTCTTGCTTAATTTTCCGTATTTCCATGGAAATGGAAACACAGGAACAAATTTCACAATAGCTGAGTTAGAGAAACACCCAAGTACCTGTACACTAAGACACCACTCGTAGTCATTAACTTGCTCTATCACAACCTCACTTTAAACTTAGCTTTCTTCATTAAAAAAAAATTGTACTAAATAATTTCTAAATTTGTATTACTTATGATTTAAGGTTATGGATGCTTAAAATGATGGATTTTTTTTAACTTTAGAAGAAAGTTCAAGAAAAAGAAAATATTAAAGAGGAGTTTCCATGACAAAGAAACTGTTTCCATGCATAGTACTTTTATATCAAAAATGGGTATTTGCCTATAGTGTTCAGAATGTGGAAATTTTATGAAATTAGACACACTAAAGGAAATAGCTCATCTTTTGAAGTGCTTGTATAATATTTAAGGAGAATAATACATTATTAATGAGAAAAGATTCATATTCCCTCAGTTTTCCAAAATACCCACCATTCTTCAGAAATATAGTTTGAGTTTAAAGCATTGTGAGGTAAATAATTAAACACAGGATACATGTGTAGATTGTTGAGAGATTATTATTTTCCATGAATATCTTATATTTTTGCACAACTGGAGAGTGAGGCAGTTCTGCCTATTGTTCTTGATTATGTTTTTAAGGATGTCTATCTAGTAAAGAAGCTTGGGCCATATATTTGTAATATGTAATTATTATAATATATGTAGTTACACATATATGTAATTTTTTAATTATATTTCCACATATTTATTTCTTTTATATGTCTATTTCTCTATATATTTCTATATACATATTTCTATATATTTTTCTTTGAGACACAGGGCAGGTTTGCTATAGGCTTGGTATATAGAGATAATATTTCTCTCTGAAGCAAAGGACAGACAAGTTCACTGTCTAGGGTAGGAAGTGAAATGTTTCCATCCAAAGTAAAGAGTAGATATGCTAAGTGATCAGAGCTCCCAAGGCTCAGGGTTCCTCTCCTTTGATGCAACCCACCATACGTATGGTTTTCTATCTGTGTTTTTTTATTTCATCGCACTTACAGACTTTGGCTGCAAATCATGCATTGATTCTCACACTGCTTGCTGTGCTGGGAGTATATAGTTCATCATCTCTAACCTAACTCTTGGGTTGTGCACCAACATTTATGAAATTGTGGCAGGCTAGCTGGCAAATAGGATAAAATCATAGACCCTTGACATTTCTTGACAGTTTTGGTGTGAAGCACTGTACACTCACAAAGACATTTTTCTTGAAGAATGAGGGTCTGTTGAGCCTTGAGGACTTGAGGGAGTTCATGGAAATCAGTAGTTAATACGTAGATGAATTTTATGGACAGTTGGCATAAATAGTTCCAGAATTTTGTTGACTTTTATTGAGGAGGATTTAAGACAATGACTATAGACTGAGTCACAAGAAATGGTTAAAAAATCAGCCTTCTGAATGGCCTGGTTGTTGCTAACTTTCCTCTCAATGGGGGCATTTTATTGCTCTTTGGCTTTCAGCTCAGGTCTGCCCCACTGTAATAACTAGTACCAAAATTCATCCTGGATGGACATAAGTTTTTGACTTATTCCCTTCCCTCCCTCATCTGACAGCAGTTACAGTGATGTGTTATCTACACAAGAAATGAAAGGAGGAAACCATTTCAGTTTAAAAACCAGAGCACTTTTTTTTAAGATTTTATTTTATTTATTTTAGAGAGAGAGTGAGCATATGCAAGTGCAGGGAAGAAGAGGGACAAGCATACTCTGTGATGAGTGTGAAACCCATCTTGAGGCTTGATCTCTTGAGATCATGAGCCAAGTGAGCTGAAATCAAGAATCTGAAGCTTAACCAACTGAGCCACCCAGGCACCCTGAAAACCAGAGCACTTTTAAAATTTCGGGTCATTGCAGGATGGAGAAGTAGGATGCATGATGCTTGTGTAGTGAGATTAGCAATACCAGGGTTGTTCTATGGCTTAAACCCTTCCATATATAATTTATCAAGACAGTCTCAGATTGGGTGAGCTCTGGGTGTTGAGTGGCTCTGAGTAGGCTAAGTGTCTGACTCTTAATTTCGGCTCAGTGTTGTGAGACTGAGCCCTATGTTGGGCTCTGTGCTGGGCATGGAGCCTGCTTAAGATTCTCTCTCTCCTCTTCTTTCTGCCTTTCTGCCCCCTGTTCACTCATGCACTCTCTCTCTCTCTCTCAAAAAAAAAAAAAAAAAGTTAAAAAAAAAACAATTTCAGGTTGATTCAGACCAAAAAAAAAAAAAAAAGGGCTGGGGGGGGGAATGTCTTAGAGTTATTGGCATTGAGTATGGGTTACTCTGAGGTAGATTGGGCAACCCTGAAAAGACTTCCTTGAGACAGACAAACTTCTATGTGAAACTATGGATACGGCATTGAACAGTATTTTTTTTAAATTGTATTGCCCCAGATTGGGTTTAAAATACCAGTAAAGTAGACCCACTAGGGAATAAGAAATAGACCCAAATAAATCTAGATAAATTCTTGCAATCAACCCTTTTGACATGAAAGACACTTCTAGTTCTTGTGATAAAAGTGGCCAGAAATGTAAGAGATACTATTAGGACAAATGAGACCAAAAAATGCCCCGGATAAAGGTGAACTTTTAAAAAGGCACCACTGTGTGAGTAAAGCCCTGGTAAGCCAAAGAGGGCAAACTATAGTTCAACTGGAAAATCAGATGTAGTTCTGATTAGTGAGTCAGAGAATCCTCAAAGCTGACATTGATACTATAGTAATAAAGACCTTGAAGCCTATATGTGAATTTGGGTGGGATAAAAATATTGGAAAAATGGTTGAATATCAGACAACTAACTACGTGCTGAAAATTAAAACTCCTTAGTTCACTGCCTTGGAGACATTCTTCTTTCCCTTTTTATTCTGTCTTCAGCTGCTTTATTGTGAAAAGTGATTAGAAGTGTGGCTGAGTTCTCCTTATTCCCAAGAGTGACTGATGGCAATAGACACCTGTGGAAATTTGAGGACAGCCAAAAATAAAATTTTTATGCCTTTCTTAGATGTAGGTATAAAAGTTACATCCTATCTTGTCCTATGAAGAAAGGGCTTACACAAATCCATTGATGAGGTTTGAGAAGTTTTTCAGCAGAGAAAGGAACTAACATGAATTGTTTGCTTGTGGGGGCACTTTAGGCCAATAGAATGTATGCTGTTATTGCTTCTATCTCTGAATGCATAGTAAGAATTGATATGTTACCAGTCAGAATGGGTAAAATTAACAAGTCAGGAAACAACAGATGTTGGCAAGGTTGTGGAAAAAAGGAATCCTCTTACACTGTTGGTGGGAATGCAAACTGGTACAGCCACTTTGGAAAACAGTATGGAGGTTCCTCAAAAAATTAAAAATAGAGTTGCCCTATGATCCAGCAATTGCACTACTTGGTATTTATCCAAAGGATACAAACATAGTGATTTGAAGGGTACATGCACCTCAATATTTATAACAACAGTGTCCACAGTACCCAAAATATGGAAGGAGCCCAGCTTGTCTTGACAGATGAATGGATAAAGAATATGTGATATATATCTCATATACACATATATATGTATATGTGTATATGTGTCATATACATATATATGTATATGTGTCATATACATATATATACACATACACATATTATATAGCCATCAAAAAGAATGAAATGTCACCATCTGCTAAGATGTGGATGGAACTAGAGGGTATTATGCTAAGTGAAATAAGGCACTAGTCAGAGAAAGACAATATCATATGGTTTCACTTATATGTGGCATTTAAGAAACAAAATATATGAACATAGGGGAAGGGAGGGAAGAATAAAACAAGACAAAATCATTGAGGGAAACAAACCATAAAAGACTCTTAATCATAGGAAATGAACTGAGGGTTGCTTGAGGGGAGGTGGGTAGGGGATGGGGTAACTGGGTGATGGGCATGAAGGAGGGCACGTGATATAATGAACACTGGGTGTTATAAGCAAATGATGAGTCACAGAACTCTACCTCTGAAACTAATAATACACTATATGTTAATTGATTCTAAATAATAAAAAAAAGAGTTGACATGTTATATGTTTTTTCCCTCTTTAAATAAGTTATGTTCCTCCTTGAGAAAGACTGCATATACAGAAATTCTTAAACATTTGGAACTCTATTATGCTAATGATACTTTTGAGTTCTTGGTACTGATGTTTCAATGATTTGAACCTCTGGCAAATGGAGGCAACTCCTACCAAAAAGCATCATTAGGTGTTGGGATATATTGTCTACCTGACACATTCAATTATGGTTGGCTATTAGGTGCATCATTTTTGAAAAGCATCTCTTGGCTTATCATTGGAATCTTGTTGAGACTAAGGAAGCCATTTGACTATAGTTTAATATTCCCATTTTGTGGTGGGTCATGTTGGGCTCAGTGAGTAATATGGTGAATAGTATCCAACAGGTCTCACTAGTCAAATGGGAAGTGGTATATTCAAGAGCAGCCAGACTAGCTCCAGTAGGAATTTGGTTACACATGCAAAAGTATCAGCTCTCTTTGGTGGAAGTTTTATCTCCCATTCCACCACTTGAAGCAGAAGTGCTAGCTTATTGGAGCCCTCCATTTACATAATTTCACCTAATCACATGAACAAGATTCACTGATGGTTAGGCAAAGCTAAACTCAAAGGGTTTCACTTGCTCCTATAGTGGTTTAATTTGGGTAGTTTCGGTTTGCTTGACTATTCTGAATAATGCTGCTGTGAACTTTCAATATGAGATATTGTGTGAAGACATGTTTTCTTCACTCCTGAGTACATACCTAGGAGTAGACTTGCTGGATCATAAGGCAGTAATACTTAAACTTTTTGAGGCACTGCCAAACTATCTTTGAAAGTGGTTGCACAAATTTACATTACTACCAGCAATGTATGACCAGTTTTGTTCACTTCTATCCAACACTAATTTTCTCTTTTTTAGTTAAGTTTTAAAAATATTGCCATTGTAATGGTTGTAAAGAGATGCTGCATTGTGGTTTTGATTTCCACTTACCTGATATCTACAGATGTTGAAAATCTTTTTATGGGCTTATGAGCTAACTGTGTATGTCTCTGGAGAAATATCTTTTAAGTTTCAATGCCCATTTTCTTTTTTTCTATTTATTATTGAGTAGAAAATGTTATTTATGTATTCTAGATGCAAGTGTTTTATCAAATATATGATTTTCAAATATTTTCCAATTATCTGAGTCATTTTTTCATTTTCTTAGGGATGGTTCTTTTGAGGCACAAAAGTTTTAAATTTTGATGAAGTTCAACTTACTCTATTTTATATTTTGGTGCTGGTACATTTTGGTGTTATATTTATGAAAGCTTTGTCTAAACCAAAGTCATATAAATTTACTTCCAAACTTCCTTCTAAGAACTTTAAAACCCTACCATTATAATCCTACTTCTAACATTTACATCTTTAATCATTTTGAGTTAATTTTCTATATATGATTTGAAGAAGGGCAACAAATACATTCTAAATTTCATGTATTATTTTGCATTTGTTTACCTTTAATTAGGTACTATTTAATTTCTTTCAGTAATGTTTTGTAGTCTTAAGCATACATATCTTGTACTTTTTGGTTAAATTTATTCCCAAGTATTTTATATTTTTTATAATATTGTAAAAGGAGCTCTTTCCTTAATTTAATTTTTGGTTTCTTCATTACTAGCATATACAAATAGACTTTATACTTTCATATTGATTGTGTATCCTATAACCTTACTGAGATCATTTATTAGATTTATTTTTTTATTTTTTTAGTGGATTCCTTAGGATTTTCTATATACAAGATTATGTCCTGTGCAAATAGAGATTGTTTTTACTTATTCCTTTCCACTTGGATGAAATTTATTTTTGTTATCTAATTTCTCCTAGCATGAACATCTATTAAAGTATTCATTAGTAATGGTGAGAGAGGACCTCTCTCACCAAAAGGGAATCTTACCTTTTACCTCTAAGTATGATGTTGGTATAGATTTTTGTAGATGTCATTTCTCAGGGTGAAGAAATTTTCTTTTATTCCTATTGAGTGTTTTTTCATGAAAGCTACTGGATTATGCCAAAAACTATTTTTTTAATTTTTTTTAAAAGATATTTAAAAAACGGGCACCTGGGTGGCTCAGTGTGTTAAAGCCTCTGCCTTCGGCTCAGGTCATGATCCCAGAGTCCTGGGATCAAGTCCCACATTGGGCTTTCTGCTCCGTGGAGAGCTGGCTTCCTCCTCTCTCTCTCTCTGCCTACTTGTGATCTCTGTCTGTCAAATAAATAAATAAATCCTTTAAAAAAAGATATTTAAAAAATAAATATTTTTAAATGTTTTTAATGTTTAATTTTTCTCTATTGAGATCATGTGGGTTTTGGTCTTTATTCTATTGATATAGTATTTTAGATTAATTTCTTTTGAAATGTTGAACTAACCTTGCTTTCTTAGGATTGTTATTATTCAATTATGGTGTATGATTCTTTTTAGACATTGCTAAATTCAATCTACTAGTATTAGTATTAGTATTAGTATTTTTAGGATTTTACAACTACATTCATAACCTATATTGGCTCTTAGTTTTCTTTTGATGCCTATATCTGGTGTTCTATCAGGATAATACCAGCCTCATAAACTAAATTTGGAAATCTTTCCTCCTTTTCTATCTTTCGGAGAAGTTTTTGAAGAATTGGTGTTGCTTCTTCTTTTAAAGTTTGGTATAATTTACTATTTAATCATGTGAACCTAGACTTTTTTTTAAATTTTATTTATTTATTTGACAGAGATCACAAGTAGGCAGAGAGCCAGGCAGAGAGAGAGGGGGAAGCAGGCTCCCTGCTGAGCAGAGAGCCCGACGTGGGGCTCAATCCCAGGACCCTGGGATCATGACCTAAGCTGAAGACAGAGGCTTTAACCCACTAAACCACCCAGGCACCTCATGAACCTAGACTTTTCTTTATGGGAAGTTTTAAAATCCCTAATTCAGTTTCTCGTCATACACTTGTTGATTTTATAGTTCTTCCTGAGTCAGTTTCAGCAGTTTATGTTCTTAGAATTTTGAATATTTTATCTACTTTATCTCATTTGTTGATAGTATGCATTTATAATCTTTTTAATTTCTGTAAGGTCAGTATTGATATCCCTTCTCTCATTTCTGATTTTAGTGGTTTGAATCTTTTCTCTTTTATTTTTGGTTGGTTTAGTTAAGCCTTTGTCAATTTGTTGACCTTTTCAGAAACCAAATTTTAATGTTGTTGATTTTATCTACTGCTTTTTATTATCAATTTCATTAATTTCCACTCTAATCACTTCCATCCTTCTTTTTCTACAAGGTTTAATTTGCTTTTCCTTTTACTGTATTAAAGTGAAAAATTCAGGTTATTGAGATTTTTATTTTTTAAATGTACATTTACAGGTATCAATTTCCTCTTAATACAGGTTTAGCTACATTCTAGAAGTTTGGGCATGTTTTCTTTCATTTTCATTAATCTCAAAGTACTTTCAAAATTTCCTTGTGATTTCTACTTTGACCAGTTCATTGGTTGGGTTTGTGTTGTTTAATGTCAAAAAGTATTTGTGCACTTCTCAAATCTCTTTTTGTTACTGATTTCTAATTCTATCATATTTTGGTGTGAAAATATACTTTGTATTATTTCAGTCCTTTTAAGTTTATTGAGGCTCATTTTATGACATAGCATATGGTTTCTTCTAGAGGGTGTCTATGTACACATGGGAAAAAAGGATATTCAGTTGTGTGGAGTGTTTTATAAATGACCATTAAGTCTAGATGGTTTATAATGTTCAAATCTACCAGTTCCTTGATGATCTTCATTTAGTTTTATTCACTATTGAAAACTGAATTTTAAAAGTTTCCAACTATTAATATTGAAGTGTCCCTCTTTTCAATTCTGTTTGTTATTGGTTTATGCATTTTGGTGCTCTATTGTTGCTTTCATATATGTTTAAATTTATATATATTTCTGATGAATCAACTTTTTTATTACTCTGAGAGGATCTTCTTTATCTCCTGTATCTTTTTTCAATTTGTCTTAATGCATATTTTTCTGATATTATCCATTTCACTTTTCTTATGTTTCCTGTATGCATATGGCTAATTTTCTACTCTTTTACTTTGAATATATTTGTATCTTTGAAACAACTTTGTTTCTCCTGTAGACAGATTATCTTTGGATTTTTTCTTCTAGTCTGATGATCTATGACATTTGATCAGATTGTATAACCCATGCACATTGAATGTTAATAGTGGTGTGCTTGAATTTACATTAGCCATTTTACTTTTTTGTCTAAACATCTCATGTTTTTTTGTTCCTCTTTGCACTTTTTTTTAATATTAATACTATCTAGTACAACACTTAATTAATTTAATGACTTTTCACTACATAAAGAAAACTTTTTTCTTACTGGTTGCTCTAGAGCTTACCATATACATCTTAAATGATCATAATCTATTTTAGAGTAAAACAAACATTTCCAATGAATATAGCTCTAGATCTTCTTGTACATCTATATATTGCATCTATAAATGTTACAAACCAACAATATATCATTATAGTAATTATTTTATGTAATTTTATAACATAAAAAACTGGAGAAGGAAGGAGAAAAAGTATACATGTACCAGTTATGTGCCATTTCTGGTTCTTTACTTCATTTGTTCCTTTACTCTGGAGTTAGGGTTTATGTCATTTCCTTAATCCAGCAGAGCTTTGCTTCCACTGTCTCCTTTGGCCTCTTATTGTTAAATATACTGTATTTATATTTGAGATAGGCACAAAATGCAGTTATATACTTGTTGTTTTAAATTAGGTATAGATTAAATAGGTATATATTCAAATCAGTTAAGAGAAAAGGAAAAATAAATATGAATTTTTACTGTCTTTCCTAATTACCAAATTACTTTTACGTGCATTCTTTATTTATTTTTTTAAAATTTGGATTCTAATTGTGGCCTGGGTCATTTGTTTTTAAGCTAAAGAACTTTTTATTATTCTTCTAAGACATTTATTTGGAACATATTCTCTGAGGTTTGTTTATCTGGGAATTATTCATTTCACCTTCACATTTGAAAGATATAAGATTTTTGGTTGACTGTTTTTCTTTCAGCACTTTGAAAAAGTCCTCTCATTCCTCTGTCCTCCATTATTTCTGGTGAGAAGTTTGCTATTAATCATAGTTGGTTCTCTTGTATGTGATGCAATGTTTTTCTCTTGCCACTCTGAAGATTTTCTTTTTGTCTCTGGTTTTCAGTATGTCTACTATGATATGCCTCAGTGTGGAGCTCTTTGCTCTTAATCTACCTGGAGTTTGAGGATCTTCTTGGTACATAGATTAAGGCTCAAAGTTGGGAAGTTTATGGCCATTAATTCTTTCAATTTTTTTTCTGTTCCTTTCTTTTCTCTCCTGGTACTCACTTTATACATACATTGCTGTACTTAATAATGTATCACATTTCCAAGTCTCTGTTCATATTTCTTTATTCCTTTCCCTCTCTTCTTCAGGTCACATAATTTTACAGATTTATCTTCAGGTTTGGCAATACTTCATTTGGTAATTCAAAACTACTTTTGAGCCCCTTTGGTGACCTTTTTATTTCAGATAGTGTACTTTTCTCCTCCAGAATTATAATTTACTTTTAAAAATATTTTCTCTTTTTTTTAAAATTTTTTCTCTTTATTGATATTCTATACTTGATGAGACAGCTATAGTCTATCTTCCTTTTCTTATTTAAGCATGATTTTCTTTTGTTCTTTACGTCTAATTATAATAACTGTATTATAATAGTTTGATCTATGAAGTCTCTCCCACATCTAATTTTTGTTCACTGTTCCTCCTCCCTCATTAATGGGTCCTTCCTTCCTTCCTTCCTTCCTTCCTTCCCCCCTTCCATCCTTTTGCTTAGCTCATAATTTTTTGTTGAAAACTATGCATTTGGCAGTTTATTGTAGCAAGTCTTCCTCTCCCCCTTTCTAGGGTTTGTATTTATTTATCTTTTTATGTGTTTGTCTACTGACTTGGGCTGGACTATTTTAATACATTTTTTTTTTAAATGCAGAGTAAAGCCTCTGCTATCATTCCTTTAAGAGTGTAGGCTTGAATATAAACACAGTCACCCTGGGATGATAATAGTTTCCATAGGAATTTCTTAGATTGTCTCTTTTCTTGATTTCTCTGTTAACTTATTTGCCTCTTTGGTATCTTACCAAAGTGATTAAGCTCCGCTAATTGGCAGCTGATTGCTACATAGTTTTGGACAATTTTCTGTGACATTGTTTCACAGTCTCATCTAATTATTTTTACCCCTTTGAAAGAGTAATTTTGAGACCAGTTTTTGAGGTTTGTTGTGGACGTAATAGTGATCTTTTTAACCTGGATCTTTCTGGTAGCCTTGTGGTCTATAGTTTATCTTGTTTTCATGAAGTTCCTAGGGTCCCTTCAATTGCTTGTGACCAATATATCCACTGTTTTTAGAGTGCCCTTGAGATTCCCTGCACTTTTCTCCAAATAAAGGCAGGTTTTTGGGTTTTGTTTTGTTTTTTTTTGTTTTTTTTTTTTGTTTGTTTGTTTTTTTTGAGAGAGCTGTGAAGCTGTCTTATAGGCTGCCTCACCTCTTGGGAAAAATCTCTGGAGCTTGGAATAATTGGCCCATTAATTCCAGAGTGACACATTTGCTTCATTAACAGAGAGATTGCTTGGTACCTCAATATCTGTTGTTCTTAGCTTTCCTCTTTTGGCATGGAACATCTGCCCTATGAAGCTGGGTGAGAGCTATTTGGGCCCATATTATTCTCAGCTTTACATGCCTAAATTGAGGGTCCACCCTCTAAGTGGTGGTTGGGTTGAGGAAAGAAGTCCTTTGTTTCTTGGATACATTCACCTGGGATTTAGCTTCTTGCCACATGCTGCTGAGATGAATGAGAAATGCTGGTGATTTTACCCTCCTGGAGTGAAACTATAGTGGACGGGAATAATGATTTCTGTCTTTTTGGCCCTTCCATGCAGTGTGGAACTTTCATTATGTGGAGCTAGAGTGGGAAGGGATTTGTGCATTCCTCAAATACCACGTATTCTTTTTTTTTTTTTTTAAAGATTTTATTTATTTATTTGAGAGAGAGGCAGTGAGAGAGCATGAGCGAGGAGAAGGTCAGAGGGAGAAGCAGACTCCCCGTGGAGCTGGGAGCCTGATGCAGGACTCGATCCTGGGTCTCCGGGATCATGACCTGAGCCGAAGGCAGTCATCCAACCAACTGAGCCACCCAGGCGTCCCAAATACCACGTATTCTTGCTCTTCTTATCAAATTTAGTAAATTTTTTTGTTTTCATATGTTTGTTTTCATATGTTGTATGCACTTAAGACAATTTGCAGAAACTTAATTTTTTTTTTAAACTTGCTGTCATTGATCCCTGGGGAAAGGATCTACAGAACAGTTCATACCACCATTCTGGAATTAGTCTCCCTCTCTTGTTACTTTATGGATTATTGGACTATTTGTAAAGACTTAGTTGTTTAGACCAGTTTGGAAAACAACAGATGAAAAGATTCATGAGTATTCTTTTAATGGCTATTCACCTTGGAAATAAATTTCTGCTATTGACCAAAGTATTGGGATATTTATGAAGATTCTCAAAGTAAGGGTCTGATGATCCCACTTATAATCCTGCTACTGATCAAACTCAGGTTACCATCACTGCTGCCTGGTTCTGTTATCCTGCAGGGTATTATATCTACTATCAAAAACTGATGAGCATAAGTAAAGTACTCTATATATAATATATATATATATATGTATATATATATTCTCTATAGATATCTATATATATATTTATATTATATATTATAGATATAGATATATACTCTATATAAATATATCTATTATATCTATTATACATATATTATATATATAAAAGAAAAACTCTTACTGTATGTGAGTGTTTCAACACTGTTGACACATTTTTTAAGTACAGAGTTTAACCACTTCAGTCCTGTCTGTTGACTTCAGTCACATAATTGTGTTCTTTAAAACAAATATGTTATACTTTAAAATTCCCAGAATATTTTCATTTTGATTATGGTGTATCTCAGTCACTCAACAGTAGATTGGTAGTTGGCATATTTGATGTACCTCCACAACCCCTACTAGCATTCAGTTTCTAGTTTTCTAGAATGTATCAGTGCATTCCTTCTAGGGTGCATTCTTTTCACCATTAAGACCGCCTTCTCAAATGTCGTCTCTGAGTCTTTTTTTCAGAAAAAAGATTTTTATTTATTTAATTGAGAGAGAGGGAGTGAGTGAACATGAGTAGGTTGCGGGGAGAGGGGAGAAGAAAGACAGGAAAAGGGAGAAGCAGAGTCCCCACTGAGCAGGAAGTCGAGTGTGGGGCTCAATCTCAGGACCCTGAGATCATAATCTCTGCAGAAGGCAGACACTTAACTGATTGAATCACCCAGACACCTCATTAAATGTCAATTCTAAAAGATTTTTGATGCTGCCTCTCTTACTTCCTCTTGGTCCAAAACCTAATTAAGCTAGTTTGGTCTGTGTATGTAGATGACCTAAATAAGTGATCCTCTTCTCTTGGCCACTCCCTAATGGGAAAATGAGTAAAATAATTTTATAGAATTATTTTTAAATATTGAGGATTACACAATTACTGTTTCCAGTTATGATGCTATTTCCACCCCTTAATAGTACAATGGTAATGGACCATCCAGGTTGCTGTCATTCCAAAATAACAGCTCATCAAAAAGGGGGCCTAGATGATTCAATTTTAATTTTGTTTCTTTCATGCATTTGGATTCTCTTATTTAATTGACATGATCCCAATTATTAAAAAAAATAATAATTAAGTAGTTAGTTGAGTCCTCCAGAGTCCAACATTAAACTAGGTAAAATGGGCCAAGGTTAGGTAAATAAGGAATGTCTGTACATTTAAGAAAATTATGCCTGTTATTTTGCATCAAACTCTTCCATATAACAGAAGTGTGTGAATATATGATCACTGGGGAAAAATATATTATAGTTTCTGGAATAGAAGAACATATCATTTTTGTTCTGAATAAAGGGGAGTAACAGGCACCTGTGGAAGAAACTCTTAGACACTGAGAAATATGGATGAAAGAGGTATATTTATGGTTTTTGTCTTTAAGATCTGTTCCTTAAACTTTTCTCTCAGAAAAGCCCTGATGTGGCTCTCCAAAACTGGTACAAGCACCTTTATTTTATCTGACTTTAAGTTCTGCCATCTCTCTGCCAGATAGTGTTCCTCATAATTTGATCACTATATTTCTCAATATTAACAAGAAGTTATTTGGAAATCTCAGGAAGCTTCAAAAATTGCCCCTCCCACACAAAACACTTGTTGGATGTAGATGTCTTCTGCACACACATCCATTTCCATACCAATTTCTCAATCATTTCCTGCAGCAGATGCATACCAACTTGATGGAATACACAAACAGGACAATCTTGAGTGGCTGTCTTCAAGTGAGTCTCTTTAAAACCGTGAGTATGTTCAATTATTCAAACTGAACTAGGTATCAAAAGGCCTATTAGCTGCCTGGTAGAGTATATTGGAATAACTGACTGATGTAGGTCCCACTTGAGGGTCCTTCACAGTTGTCATCAGTGCATTCCTTCTAGGGTCATTATGCATGTCCAAGGACAGCACTTCTTATGTGGAAACAGAGCATATGCTTAACTCTTTCCTAAAAACAGTGTCTTTAACAAAGAGATGGTTATGAGAGGCCTCCAACTATTTAAGGAAAAACAAGCAGTAGATAATGTAGCCCTCAGAGAACTGCAGATTCTTTTCCAGATTGATGCTTCTATTGGTTATTTGTGGGAGCTTTCCAGTAGAATAAGTGACTCATTATTGATATGTACCATTTGGGAAGCTATCTCTATGATGGGAGTCACCCAATTAGGAAGGTGATGGGAAAATTATTCTTAATTTTAGCTGAAGTGATCAGTAATACCATCTCAGCCCCAGAAGTGATTCTGCTTAGCTTCAATTCTCTGTCCAGTGCTACTACCAAGTATAGAGTTTATTTGGAGTCTGCAATTGTTAATTGTTAATTTTACTGGAAATGCCAGTAAAAAATGCTACTGGGATTCTGAGATTCCGAAGGTAGATCCTATTGTTTATGGGATCATTTTTTGAGACAGCTGGATTTGTGTAGAACTTGGATGAGGAGTAGAGTGGAAAGAATTGGTGAAGTCAGTATTGCAGGTTGTTCTCATCTTCCTGTGTTAAATCCTGTTGAAAGTAACCTTGATCAGGAAATAAAAATAAATAAATAAATAAATAAATAAATAAAATAAGAAAGTCACCTTGATCAAATGCTGTGTGGGACAGATTAAATGGATATGGTCTCAGTCTTTTTCAGGGAGATTAATCAGAGTAGATGGTGGAGTGGTATACCCATTAAAATTTTTCTATAAGCTAAGAAGTTATTAAATCAAGGTGGGAAACTCTTCGGGTCTATCATGGTTTTACCTGTCTTGCAAGCAAGTGTCTGGATGTCTTTTTAATGGGATGATCTTTTCATGAATATATTTACAGCATACAGCTTTAGAAGGTAAGTAAGTTTTAGTGTCAAGTTCAGACATTCTGGTTATCCAGTATTATAAAAGTAATCTTCCTCTATCAGTAAAGGGTAGTTATGTAGGAGATTCAAAGTTCCTCTCTTATAGGGAAACTATAGCATGTGTAGTTTTTTGGGCCTATATTGTGTTATCCCAAAGAAATTGGGGTCAATAGAAACCAACACACTTCATGCTCATGAAGCTCACTGCCTTATGAGTAATAAAATCCTTTGTCTTTGGTTTATGAGTCTTGTGTCTTATACACAGCATCAAGGAGATTGTGCTAAGCAAAATTCTGAAGATACAAGTAGTATAAAATCTTAAATCTTAAAATTTCTTTGGCATTGATATAAAATATTTTAGCTAAATCATTTAAATTATATTGTCAAGAGTAGGTATAGGCAAAATTTAGAACATTTCATAAAAAGGAAACATTTTGATGAAAATAATAATAGAGTTAAGTTCATATTTTTAAATTTAAAATCAATTTTATTTATATTAAAAACAGAAGACAATCAAAAAAATATGGATACTGGAACAAAGATAGACACTTAGATCAATGAAACAGGATAGTCCAGAAATAAACCCATACTTTTATGGTGAATTATCCTGTGACAAAAGAGGCAAGAATATAAACTGGCAAAAAGTCTCTTTAACAAATGGTGTTGGGAAAACTGGACAGCAAATGGAGAAGAATGAAACTGGACCACTTTCTTACACCATGCACAAAAATAGACTCAAAATGAAGTAAAGATCTAAATGTGAGATGCGAAACCATAAAATTACTAGAAGAAATCTAGGTAGAAATCTCTTTGATATCAGCCATGCAAACATTTCTCTACATATGTCTCCTCTAGGAAGGGAAACAAAAGGAAAATTAAACTATTAGAATTATGCCAAAATAAAAGCTTTTGCACAGTGAAGGAAATTATCAACAAAATAGAAAGATAATCTAATGAATGATAGAATATATTGCAAATTATATATCCAATAAGGTGTTACTATCCAAAATATATAAAAAACTTATACAATTCAACACTTAGAGACACAAATAGTCCAATTAAAAATGGGCAGAGGACTTGAATAGACATTTTTCCAAAGAACACATACAGATAGGCAACAGTTACATGAAAAGATGCTCAACATTACTAATCATTGATGAAATGCAAATTAAAGCTGCAATGAGATATAATCTCATACCCACCAGAATGGCTAAAATAAAAAGCACAAGAAGTTAGTGTTGATGAGGATGTGGAGAAAAAGGAATCCTTGTGCACTGTTGGTAGGAATGCAAATTGGTGAAGCTACTGTGGAAAATAGTATGGAAGTTCCTCAAAAAATTCAAAATAAAATTACCATATGATCTAATAGTTCTATTGGGTATTTACACAAAGAAAATGAAAACAATAATTTGAAAAGCTTTGTGTATCATTAGGTTTATTGTAGCTTTTTTTTTTGGTTACAATTGCCAGGATATGAAAGTAACCCAAGTGTCCATTGATAAAAGAATGGATAAAGAAGATGTAGTATATACTGGAATATTATTCAGCCATAAAAAAGATTTTTTTTTTTTTTTTGCAACAACATGAATTGGATCTAGAGGTATAATGCTAAGTAAAATAAGTCAGAATAAGACAAATACCATATGATTTCACCCACATGTGGAATTTAAGATCAAAACAAATGAACAAAGAAAAAAAGAGAGAAAGAAAAAAATCAGACTCTTAAACACAGAGAAGAAATTGCTTGTTGCCAGAAGGCAGGTGGATGGGGGAATGGGTGAATTAGATAAAGGGAATTAAGAGTATGCTTATTTTGGTGAACACTGAGTAATGTATACAATTGTTGACTCATTATATTGTATCCCTGAAATTAATATAACACTATATGTTAATTATACCTGAATTTAAAAAAGACAATGTATTTCTTTATTTAAAGACTGTTAAATTCCTTTGAATTATTCACAGACTATAAAAAGTTTGCCTCAGGATTTTAGGATGATATATAAGGCATTATAAATGTTCAAAATAACAGGAAACAAGAAATACAGACTTTATAATGATTTGAATGCCTATTCTGGAATGCTTTAAATCAGAATATATTTACATATTCACTTGAACTATTTCTATCTCTTATGAAATATAATCTTTTCCAGTTTGTGGCTCTTGTAACACCTTTTACATTATTTTATTTAATATGCTTTTAGGTAATACAGCTTCGACATCTGGATATAAAATTAACAGAAATAAGTAACATATTTGGTGATATTAAATTTTTCCATGTTCTAGAAAATAAATGCTAAAATCTGATTTTCATAGTTGCAAGATATGCATTTTCTTTCTATATTCTTAGAGGTCCTTTTGCTGAAGAGCACCTAAACTGTTGTCTCATCAAGCATAAAAGGAGATAACCTGGCGGGGGGGTGGAAGATACCTGTAAAGAAATAAAACATTCTTTCAGTTCCCAAATGCAGTATTTTAAGCAAATAGTCAATGTTATAATGTTATAAAGCTAGCAAAAATGAATCTTCAAACAAGTGGTTAACTGTACAAGTTTAGAAACAGAGCCAACACATTTTTTCTTTTCAGATTATTTGGATATGGGGTAAAATAATTATTATAGTCTCTGTGAAATCTACTTTTTCTTTAATCTGTAGTCCAAATTAATTTTTAATTGAATATGTAACACATCTAATTACTACTTATAAAGCATAATAAATCAGACCACAATATCAGTTTGAGCATTTTATCAGAACTCACTAGACAGATTATCTGTGACTGAGGAACAGATGTGTATGTGAAAAACTGACTTTATTTGAAAGATTCTAATACATATATTTGATTATGCACAGTTGTTTTACAATACAGACAAGTCATTCAAGCTGATATTTTAATATCAAAATGAGTGTTGGAAAACACTATAATTTAAATTTTATTAGAGATTTTTGAAGAAAAAACTAGCTTATTTTATAGCTAATTAGCAAGAGTTTTCTGTTGTATTTTAAAATAATATTTAAGATTTATTCTTTCAATATTTTATTCATTCATTAGTTATCTTATTCAAGATAAATATATTTTGAAGTTGAGGAAATTAATCACAGAAAGACTAAGTATCTAAAGGAAGTCTAAACATTAAGAACTGATAAAGTAGTAGATCAAGGATTTCAACCTAATTAGTGACACTCAAGACTCTCATCTTAAAAGTTGTGTTATATGCCTCTCTCAGAATCACATACAAAGGGAGAAGTTACTATACTAAAAATGCATACACCAAATCACTATAATTCAATAGAAAGCTCTCTTTAGTAGTGGTATAATTTTTGCTTATGGTATTGAAAAATATCTTTTGAACTGCTTTAAAAAGATTTCTTATCAAAGTTAAAATAAAAAGCTATAGAGGATGAAAGAAAAGCCACATATTACTGATTGATACAATTTAGGGAATTTTTACCAAGTTGTTAATGGATTTTAAGTTGTTTTCTTACACAAACTCAAGTTCAACATCTCAGAATCTTTGGATGGAAAACAGTAATTTTAAATAAAAGTAAACTATTACAGGCATAAACAGACTATATGTAAAGACTAATGTCACACATATCGTATTAAAGGGAAGATAACTTGTTGATTATTGTGAGAATTAAAATAATTAATTTTTACTGTAACTGTCATTTTGCATCCAGTGTAACTATATTCAAGAACATAGTTTTTGAAGTTATCATTCTAACTAAAATCCTAAATCACTGAAGTTGTTCTTAAAATAAATATAGTTCTTCCATTTTTGAGAACATGATTTCACTAGATTTTTTGCATAATTCTATAAATTTATTTGTTAATGAGAGCTATAGTAATATAGACATAAATTATCTTTGGTTACTACTTCACTTTCTTGGGTAATTTAGCAGATTTCACAGAGAAAGTTTTCTGTTATTTAAATAGAGTAGACTTACTTCCTTATAGAGTTTCAATAACAGAAATATCCCACATTTCTTCAGGAATCACATAGTAAGTGTGTATAGCTATGTTTGTAAAGAAAAATATGAATACTTATCATAAAAATTGTTATAACATAGGGCCCTTGGGTGGCTCAATCAGTTGAGCAGTTAGCTCTTGATTTCTGCTCAGGTCGTGGTTTCAGGGTCCTGGGATTGAGTCCCATGTTGGGCTTGAGGATTCCCTCTCCCTCTCACCCCTTCCCCTGCTCTCTCTCTTCTCTCTCAGATAAATAAAATAAATCTTTAAAAAATGTTAAAACATCCTATAACTCCCATAATCATTTTTGTTAACTATTCCCATTCTCTCACCCTTCCCTTGACCTCTCTCAGGCAACTACTACCGGTATTTTTCTGCCAATCCTTTATTTTGAGGTAGTTTTAGGCTTATAGAGAAATCATAAAATTAAGAGATTAATGTTAGTATAACATGATTAACTGAACTGTAGACTTTATTTGGATTCCACCACTAAAGTTTAGTTTATAGTACTAGGTTCCAATCCAGAATTGGTATATTTCTCATGCTTCTGTGATAGGCAGAATAATGCTCACATTTACCATCACTCTCCACCACCACTAAACCAAGATGTCCATGTACTAAACCCCAGCACCTGTGATACATTACTTTACACTGTAAATGGGAGTTTGCAGTGATTATAGTTATAATTGAAGGATGGGCCTTGAGATTTTATTTTATTTTTTTAAAGATTTTACTTATTTATTTGACAGACAGAGATCACAAGTAGGCAGAGAGGCAGGCAGAGAGAGAGAGTAAGGGAAGCAGGCTCCCTGCTGAGCAGAGAGCCCAATGCGGGGCTCAATCCCAGGACCCTGAGATCATGACCTGAGCCAAAGGCAGAGGCTTTAACCCACTGAGCCACCCAGATGCCCTGGGCCTTGAGATTTTAAAAGTGGGCACATTATTATCACATGAATCCCTTAAAAGAAGAGAACCTTTTTTGACTGTGGTCAGAGGAGATGTGAGAAGGAAGGTCATAGAGAGATGTTGTTCCTGGCTTTGACTGTGGAGAAAATGGGCCAACAGCCAAGGAATGCAGGCAACCTCTAAAATCTATTGGCATGGACCTCCAGAAAGGGACTCAGTCCTACAAACACCTATGTTAGCCTGGTGAGTATCAGGTTGAACTTTTGATTTGCACAACAGTAACAATAAATTTGTGTTTTTTCAAGGTATTGAATTTGTGGTCATTGTTATAGTAGCAAAGAAATCTAATTATAATTATTCAATATATTACAGCAACTTCAGTGTTTCATTATATTTCATGACTGACAATTTTTAAAAAGGGAACTCCATTATTTGTAGAATGTTTCTTAATTTTGATTTGTCTACAGTTTTTTTTTTTCTTTCTCATGATGAGGTTGTGAAAGTACCAGAAGAATGATAAGTTCCTGTCACTGAGTAAATCAAGGACTACATGGTGTCATATTATCAATATGTGATATTAACCTTGAGCACTTGGTTAAGCTGGTGTCTGCTAGGATTCTACACTATAAATTTATTTGTTTTCTCTCTGTTACATAGTTTATAATTCTGTCTTTGAAACCAGACATATATATCCTGTCTTAGCTTCAATATTTGTCTATAAATTTCTGTATTCATTGATGGATCTAGTTCTTGGTAATTATTTCTGTAGTATTCTACAGATGATTTTCTAATCATTCTTCCTACATTTTTATTAATTAATAAATTAGTTAATTTTAAGATTTTATTTATTTATTTGAGAGAAAGAGCACGAGAGAGAGTGAAACCACAAGCAAGGGGGAGGGGTAGAGGGAGAAGCAGACTCTCCGCTGAGCAGGGAGCCACATGTGGGACTCCATCCCAGGGCCCTGGAATCATGACCTGAGCTGAAGGCAGATGCTTAACTGATTGAGCTACCCAAGTGTCCTTTTTCTGGATTTTTAATGGGAAATTTCTCTAAGGAATAGGCATTCCTTTTCCTTTTTCCCTTCCTTTCTCCTGCCGTCTCTCACTCTCTTCATTCTTTCCTTCCTTTCCTCCCTCTCTTCTTCTTTCTTTCCTTCTTCCATCTATTATCAATATGGAATCATAGATGTTTATTTTAGTCTTTGGTTTATAACCTAATGCTGCTAATATTTATTTTGTTCCTCGTGGTATTTCAGTATTGGCCACGGGGAGATCTTTCATGTAGGTTCCCTGTGTCCTTTTGACATTACCCTGTCTTTTTATCTTCCTGCTTTAACATTGGAATCAATGAATTCTGTGAAGAAACTTTAGCTCCTTCTTCTGGTGAAAAATAAAAATTTGGTCAGTAGATTTTCCTCAATCTGAAATTGAAAACAGAAACCACGATTTTAACTGTGCTTTTGTTATCATTGTGCAAAATGAGCACAATACCATAAAAGGAATGTTCAAGAAAATAAGTATTATTGCAGGTCATTATTGATGACTATATTTTGAAGCAAGGTTAAATTAAGCATGAAAATCCTACTTTAAGAGAAGGGTAGAATGAAATAAAATTAAATATCAAAAAACAGTTTTAAGCAACTGTGGAATACTGTTGTTCTTGAGGAACTTAAATCCTGGCCAGTCTAATTTCACTACCAGTCTGAAGGGCACCCAAGACTAGCCTTGAATGTGTTTGTAGTACTCTTTTGTACTAGGGCCCTTGGTAATTTTAGTCATTGCATCAGAACTGTTTATGATGATAGCTTATGATTTAACATCCTAAAATATGTCTTGGCTAGGGGGAAAGGACTTGACATCCAGGTAAAAAATATTACAGGGACAGCAGAATCATAAAATGTGTTATCTGTACTTAACAAAAAACTTGATTTAAAATCAAGAATGTAAGGGGTGCCTGGGTGGCTTAGTCTTTAAGTGTCTGTCTTCAGCTCAGGTTGTGATCCCGAGGTCCTGGGATCGAGCCCTGCATTGGGCTCCCTGCTTGGCAAAAAGCCTGCTTCTTCCTCTCCTACTCTCCCTGTTTGTGTTCCCTCTCTTGCTGTGTCTCTCTGTCAAGTAAATAAATGAAATCTATAAAAAAAATAAATTCAAGAATGTAAAAGTTAATTTTGTAGGGTATGGCAATGTACATCTAACTTGAGATAGTTTGAAAGGGATTGTGATTTTAATTTTGGAAATCTAAAATTTAAGAAAAGAAGCCCCCAAATTGCTGTTTTTCTTAATGAGTTACAAAATATAGATAGCCTAATAATGTATTAAAGAAAACTTCTAAAATCAAACTATTTTCTTTCTTCCTTTCTTTTTTTTTTTTTTTTTTAGCTTATATTGCTTTTTAGAGAAGCTTCAAATTTTAATTTATTCTAGGGAAAAAAACACAACGCTTTAACTTATTTCTTTAGTTATCTCTAGAATAGAGAGCTTAACTTTTCTACACATGAATGAATTTATTTCAAATAACTGCAATTTCAGTATCATTTCAATAATAAAAATTTAAATATTTTTTGCTAAAATTACTTCAGTAAGTATGTTGTACCTCCTTATATTCTAATATGTAGTGTAGTTTTATATAAATTGCTCAAATCTGGCATGGACTTAGAATACACTAGATAATCAGACTTCTTTGGCTCGCTAGAAAGATCAGAGATATCTCAGAGACAGCCTAAGAAGGTCTTCTATGAATAAAGTGCATGGAATTTAGTTCTTAATCCTTATAATATCTAATTTGGCAGCTCAGAGAAATTATTTTTTCCATGCTTCTTATATTTGCCCCAAATTGAACTCTTTCATGCTTCAATGTGTGCTCCTAATTCGAATATACTTTTGGTTGGATGAATAAGTCATGCTTATCTTGTCCACATGTTCCATTAGCTTATTAAAGGCTCGACAGTCATAATTTAAAAAGGCCTAATTTTATTAGATGAAACAGTTTTCATGCTTTCAGCCTCTCAAAAGTCAGTTGCAGCATCTTTCTCCTTCCCTATACCTTGGGTGACCATATAGCCTACCATCCACAGTAGGACAATATTGAGAGTGAAGGTAGGTACAATTACTAATGACTCCAGGACAAGTAAACTTATTCCCTGTCCAAGCAACAGATGATCATGCTGCATATAATTCTTTCATAATTTTAAATAGCCATATTTAATATTTTTCAGATTAATGTTCCCGTAAAGACATAAACTGATCTATATAAAGGATCAAATTATTTTCATTTAACATCATTAATTTTTTATTATAAGAGGGAAACTCTACCAGAGTCTCTCTCTCTGTGTTAATCTATTTCATTCTATCAATTACCAGAAACTATGTTTTGCACAAGGCAACTACATATTTCTCATTTAATTGTCAAACACATGTAGGATGTTTACTTTATTTTTTTCAGATGAGTAACCTGAAGCTCAGAAAATTTGTCTAATTTCTAAAGCTTCTTATAGAGCAGAATTTCAGATTTGCAGCCAGGTCTCGTATTACTTCAAGTATTTATTCACAAGTCCATTTAAAAATCATTATTATTATATTTATATCTTAGGTTTACTTTAAATATGTTTTTGTTTCTTCCATTTGAAGCCCATGTAATTCTTTGTTAATGCCATGCACAACTTTGATGAATATCAATTTTTCAAGAAAAGAAAGTTTTGGATAAGAGATTACATTCTAGAGTCTGATTCCAACATCAGAACTTGGCTCTGCAACCCACAAGTTTATGGTCTTTGGAAAGTCACAACCTCTCTGAGTTTCCTCATTGTATGAACCAATCAAATAAGGTCCTAAGTTATTTTGAAAAATAAATTAGTTAATGTAGGTAAAGTGTTAGTATATGTAAAAATAGATTAGTTAACATAGGTAAAGTATTACTCATTACTATATTTGAATGATTTTAGCATTTATAAAAATGCAAATGCACATGTATTCCATATATTTATGAGTATTTTATATGTTTATAAATATATGCTCATAAGTAAATCTATTTATGTGTTTTTTTAATTTTAATTAATTTATTTATTTTTATTTCTTTTCAGCATAACAGTATTCATTGTTTTTGCACCAACCTAGAACTCCATGCAATACGTGCCCTCCCTAAAACCTACCACCATGCTCCCCTAACCTCCCACCCCCCCCCTTCAAAACCCCTCAGGTTGTTTTTCAGAGTCCATAGTCTCTCATGGTTCACCTCCCCTTCCAATTTCCCTCAACTCCCTTCTCCTCTCCATCTCCCCATGGCCTCCATGTTATTTGTTATGCTCCACAAATAAATGAAACCATATGATAATTGACTCTCTCTGCTTGACTTATTTCATTCAACATATCTCTTCCAGTCCCGTCCATGTTGCTACAAAAGTTGGATATTCATCCTTTCTGATGGAGGCATAATACTCCATAGTGTATATGGACCACATCTTCCTTATCCATTCATCTGTGGAAGGGCATCTTGGTTCTTTCCACAGTTTGGCGACCGTGGCCATTGATGCTATGAACATTGGGGTACAGATGGCCCTTTTTTTCACTACATCTGTATCTTTGGGGTAAATACCCAGTAGTGCAATTGCAGGATCATAGGGAAGCTCTATTTTTAATTTCTTAAGGAATCTCCACAGTGTTCCCCAAAGTGGCTGCACCAACTTGCATTCCCACCAACAGTGTAAGAGGGTTCCCCTTTCTCCACATCCTCTCCAACACACGTTGTTTCCTGTCTTGCTAATTTGGGCCATTCTAACTGGTCTAAGGTGGAATCTCAATGTGGTTTTAATTTGAATCTCCCTGATGGCTAGTGATGATGAACATTTTTTCATATGTCTGATAGCCATTTGTATGTCTTCATTGGAGAAGTGTCTGTTCATGTCTTCTGCCCATTTTTTGACATGATTATCTGTTTTGTATGTGTTGAGTTTGAGAAGTTCTTTATAGATCCTGGATATCAACCTTTTGTCTATACTGTCATTTGCAAATATCTTCTCCCATTCCGTGGATTGCCTCTTTGTTTTGTTGACTGTTTCCTTTGCTGTGCAGAAGCTTTTGATCTTGATGAAATCCCAAAAGTTCATTTTTGCTTTTGTTTC
>PISX010009429.1:0-41618 GCA_004024625.1 Mellivora capensis
ATTAGATCTTATAACAAATATACTTTTCAAGAAGAAAACTGGGCGTGGAATAAGTAGAAAGGGGTCAATTTATCAAGAAGATTTCATAATCTTAAGTATTTACACACAAAACAACAGATCTTTAAAAATGCAGTTTTCAAAAAACCTGAAATAATTGAAAGGAGAGATGGGAAGTGGCTTCACAGGCTGAAATGAGCAAATCCATAAGTATAGCTGGAGACTTCTCTAGTTCTTTCTTGGTTACTGATTAAACAAGTAGAGAAAAGAATCAATAAAGAAGAAAAAAACACTATCAGCCAACTCAACCAAGAACAGAAATCATATTCTTTTTAAGCACACATGGAGTATTTCCTCAAATAGACCACATACTTTTCCATAGACTAGATTTTAATAAAATTAAAATAACTAAATGCCATGCAAATTGTGATCTCAGACCAAATGGAATTAAACTAGAAATTAGTAACAGAAATTTTTCTGAAATATAACCAATATTTGGAATTAGCCCTCTTTTTTTTTAATTAGCCCTCTTTTATTTTTTTATTTTTATTTTTTTTAAAGATTTTATTTATTTATTTGACAGACAGAGATTACAAGTAGGCAAGAGAGGCAGACAGAGAGAGAGGAGGAAGCAGGCTCTCCCCAGAGCAGAGAGCCCGATGTGGGGCTCGATCCCAGGACCTTGGGATCATGACCTGAGCTGAAAGCAGAGGCTTTAACCCACTGAGCCACCCAGGCACCCCTGAATTAGCCCTCTTTTAAATAACCTGTTTGTAAGATGGAACTCAGAAAATATTTGAAATTTGACAACTATAAAATCAAAATTTGTAGTCCTCAGTTAAAGCACTTAGTGACAAATTTAAAGAATGAAACATATATGTTAGAAAAGAGGAAAGGGCTCAGATCAATGAGTTAACCTTTAACGTTAAGATATTGAAAAGGGAAGAATAAATTAAACCTCAAACAAGCAACAGTAAAGAAAATGAAAATAAATACAGAAATCAGTAAAATTGTAAATAAAAAAATAGAAAACTTAGGGAATATCAACAAAATCAAATCTGGTTCTTTGGAAAAATCAATAAAAGTATAAACATCCAGTAAGAATAATCATGAATAAAAAGAAGAAGACACATACTACTTATCTTAGGAATAGAGAGAACACACTACTACAAATCAAGTAGACATTAAAAGGCAACAAGGCAAAATTAGGAAAACAACCTGATGCTACTAAATTTGGTAACTTAGATGAAAATATCTTTGATTCTTTGAAAGATAAATGCAAACTACCAAAGCTTACTTAAGAAGTAATAGATAGCCTAAATTATTCTACATCTTTTGAAACAATTACATTCCTAGTTCAAAATCTCCCCCTACAGAAAAATCTAGGCCCAGAATTTTCCAGAAAGTTTTCATGTGAATACTGATTTTGCACAATGTCTTTCACAAAACAGAAGCTATAGGGACACTTTCCAGGCCACTCTAAAAGGCCATTATTACTGTCCCACAAAATCAGAAAAAGAGTTTCCAAAAAAAATTAAATGAATATCACTTATGAACAAAGGCAGAAAAATTCTTAGTGTTAGCAAATTGATTCCAGGAATATAAAAGAAGGGTAATACATCATGATCCAATAGGGTTTATCCCAAGAATGCAAGTTGGTATAGCATTCAAAAATCAATCAATTTGACTCACCATATCAACATAATTATCAACATAAAATCACAGGATTATTTTACTAAAGATAATGCTTTGAATAAAATTTAACATCCAATCACTATAAAATCCATAGAAATAAAAGGGAATGACTAAAAGATATGTAGGTAGTGGCTCAAAACTGAATGCTTTCTTCCTAAAAGAAGGAACAAAGAAGGATGTCTCTTTTTACCCCTTCTATGTAACACGGTAATGAAGGTCCTAGAAAGTACAATAAGGTAACACATGGAGTGTTTCAACTTCTTACTGAAAGATTACAAACTAGCACCAATTCTCATTCTTCCCTTTTTCCCAGCTATCTAATGAAAGAATGCACAAAGTTTGACTTACTCATTTTTACATCACTAGCTTCAAGTACAACACCTAACACAGAAGTGGGCACAATTAAATAAAAAACAAACAGTAGGGCGCCTGGGTGGCTCAGTTGGTTGAGCAACTGCCATCAGCTCAGGTCATGATCCCAGACTTCTGGGATGGAGTCCCACATCGGCTCCCAGCTCCTTGGGGAGTCTGCTTCTCCCTCTGACCTTCTCCTCTCTCATGCTCTCTCTCACTCATTCTCCCTTAAATAAATAAATAAAATCTTAAAAAAAAAAAAAAACAAAAAACAGTAAATAGCCAGCTGCTTTGGCAATTTATTTTTGCTTAAAACTTTTATTTTTTAAAAAGCTGTTTAGCTGATCTCTTTAGCTGATTTTACTGGTTTACTTTGTGTTCCTATCTTCTTTTTCTTTTGATTTATCTTATATTTTTTAAGATTTTATTTATTTACTTGAGAATGAGAGTGAGAGAGAAAGCATGAGAGGGGAGAGGATCAAAGGGAGAAGCAGACTCTCTGCTGAGCAGGGTCCAATACAGGACTCAGTCCCACGACTCCAGGGTAATGACCTGAGCCAAAGGCAGTTGCTTAACCAACTGAGCCACCCTGATTTATTTTGTTCTTACAACTGAATTCTCATTTGGCTTACTAAATAATAAGAAAATACTTTGTATTTCATTTTTTGAGCTATTGAAAAATCAGTTTTCTGTATACAATTTTTCATGTTCATTTTTCTGCTAATATGGGATTGTGTCCATATGTATTAGTTTTTAAAAACTTAAAGGATTTATATCAATTTTTATGTGTGCTCATCATAAATTACAAACTCTCCAATCATGAAAACTATTGTCATTAAATCATTAGCTATCCTTAATATATTCATATCATACACAAAATGACTTATGATTGTTTAGAAACTGCTGATAAAACTTGAAAATATTACTTGAACACAATAATAATTCACAACTCTCAGACATATATCACTCAGCTGTTTTATCTCTTTAGTTTTAAAAGTCTAATTTTTTAAGGCAGTTGTCAGTATTGAATAAATACATAATTTAATTAGAAGGTGATTTAAGAAATTTTTTAAAAAGTCATGCTTCCTTCACTACATATCATATGTAAGTCTCATTTAATTATTTTATCAATTTAATTTTAATTTAAAATTATCATGAAGCATGGTTTAACAGGAAAACCCTGGATGGGGGTCTGAACACCTGGTTTCTAGTCCAATTTAATGACTTCTTCAAGGTCAGACATTCTGATTTCTATATTTTATAGAATATATTCTATATTTTCCATAACATCTGTTATGAATGATAGTAATTCCTAATTGAATATTGCTTTACATTTTAAATATGTATCATACATCATAAAATTACATAAGGGAGTCTCAAGCTTCCTGAGTATTAGGAAGACAGAAACAGTGTCACTCTTCCATAGATGGAGCCCAATATCAAGATACCCAGTAAATGGCAAAGTATGATTTAGAGCATCAATGAACACTTCTCACTCCAATTGCTTCTACTGAATGCAGGAAGCAATAAATGTGTATTTAGTAAACTGAGCAATTCACTAAGTGAATTTTAATATGTGAGTGAGAGAAACATACATTTTCTGAGCAGTGCTATATGCTCTAAGGCAATTGTTTAGTAATGGGGCAACTGGATGGCTCAGTTGCTTAAGCATCTGACTCTTGATTTTGTCTCAAGTCGTGATGTCTGGGTTGTGAGATTGAGCTCCATGTCAGGCTCCATGCTCAGCGTGGAGTCTGCTTGTCCCTCTCCCTCTGCTCCTTCCTCACTTGTGCATGCTCCCTCTCTTTCTCTCTCTCTCACTCTCAAATAAATAAATAAATTTTGTAAAGCTAATTGTTTAGTACCAACCCAAAATTGCACTTGGGGTTTCCAAGTTCCTGAGTTATCCCCTGCCATCTTGATAAATTTCCTTCCACCTTTTGATTGAAACATCCAGAGGTCAGGTAGGTGTGAATGACCCTATGCTCCTTACTTCTATGATCAAACTGAACCAATCAGAATTTTCTCCTAAAAATTTGGAATTGGGTTGCGGAAAGATGCCATTGGTCATTAGAATCAGTTAGCAAACATGGAAACAAACTGAGTTGCATGCAAAGTGGAGTATTTAGAAATAAGATCCATTAACTCTTTTTTTTTTTTTTTTTTTTTTGACAGAGATCACAAGTAGGCAGAGAGGCAGGCAGAGAGAGAGAGAGAGGGAAGCAGGCTCCCTGCTGAGCAGGGAGCCCAATGTGGGGCTCAGTTCCAGGACTCTGGGATCATGACCTGAACCGAAGGCAGAGGCTTAACCCACTGAGCCACCCAGGTGCCCCAAGATCCATTAACTCTTAATTGATATGTCCCAGGACACACCTGGTTTCTAACCACCCTGAGAAATTTTTTGTTGTTGTTGCTTATTTTATTTTTTAAATAATTGATGTACAATTGACAAAATTGTAAGGTATTTAAAGTGTACAATGTGATGATTGATATATGTGTATGTTGTGACAAGATTGCTCAAATTGAGGTAATTAACATATCTATCACCCACAGATTGATTGATTGATTGTTGAGAACATTTAAGTTCTACTTTCTCAGAAAATTTTAATTATACAGTACAGTGTTATCATCAACTATAGTCACCATGTTATAAGATCTTCAAACCTTATCCTATAACTGAAAGGTTGTATTATTTTACCAGCTTCTTCTTATTTTGCTCAGCCCAACAGTCATTTTCCTATTCTGTTTCTGTGAGTTTGATTTTTTTTTTTTAAGACTCCACATATAAGTGGTACAATATGGTGTTTGTCTTTCTCTGTCTGGCTTATTTCACTTAGCATAATGTCCTCTAAGTCTATCCATATTGTTGCAAATGACAAGGTTTCCTTATTTTTTAAGGCTAAATAATATTCCTTTGTATATATAACTGACTCTTATACAACATGAGTTTGAACTGTGTGGGTCTGCTTACACTCAGGTGTCTTATAATAGGAATGTAAATGTATTTTCTCCTTTTTATGATTTTCTTAACTTTTTTTCTCCAACTTACTTTATTGTAAGAATACAGTATATAATACATATACAAAACATGTGTTAATTGAGTATGTTTTTGGTAAGAATTCTGGTCTATAGTAGGCTATGAAGTTTTTGAGGAATCAAAAGTTATATGGTTATATGCAGATTTTTCTTTTGGTGGGTTGGTGCCCCTACACTGCTCAAGGGTCAACTGCATATACCATATTTTCTTTATCCATTTATCTATCTACAGATACTTAGGCTGTCTGAGTACTTTTAAACAGTCATTGAATCACATGAGATGTGTATCTTTATAACATCTCCCTTCTCAATTCTTTCAATCTGTCCACAAGTTTTATTTGAGAGATGGAATGACTTCCAGTTCTTTGCCACCATAAAATTCTTGTAAAAGAGAGGTTAAATAAGTTGTTAAAATCCCACAACAAAAAGACATGAGATAAAAAATGGCAATAATGGGAGTCATTATTTACCAAAACAAAGAAACATTGATAAGAATGATAGTCATTGATAATAATGGATTCTTAAACATCCAAATTCGGTAAGCATGAGAGGGAGGACAATGATTCAATTTTACCTCAGAAAATGTGTATCAATTGAAGTTTAATAGCCAAGATGAATGAGTAGTTTCTTTCCTCAAGATATGGCAGTTACAGTTTCCTCTATTTACTTTCTGTGTATGTGTTTCTCAAGTCCCACATCTCCAAGGGGCAGGTATCAGCTAGATGAGCACTTCACCTTAAGGTGAAGCAAACTGTTATCTTCAATGGTAGAGATAAGAAACCTCTGCCAGTAGTATGTTGAAGTAGGAGAACGTAAGATTTCTTTTAATCAGTCTTTGAAGCCACTTCCAGTACTGATTTATATGTCTATGGTTTATCACTAATGTAATTATGCTTCTGGAATAGATTATGTTTTAATTTTAGAATTCCTTGGTCTTGGTTATGATTTTATGACTACCTTAAGCCTTACTCAAGGGCATAATTTTTATAAAGCAATCAAGTGCAAACATTAGGTAAAGCCAAGGGTCATTCATCCTCTCCTCTTCTTTCTGCAAGCAGTACTTTTATGGAGCTTTCAGAATCTGTAGGGGAGTGCACAAAACAATTTCCTTTTACTGCTGGAACTGCTTCTTCTATCAGACTGTTCATTAATTATGCCAATTATATTTTGAATGGTACTAAAAGGTGCAAAGGGTAAAATATGAATCAGTGTATGATTTTACTACTTGACTTTGTCCAGAATTTTATACCCCTTTAGGGTTATTTCTGCTCAAAACAAAGTATCTATAAAAATTATCTATATTGTTATTTTTATTTCTAGGCTACATATATCAAATTCCTCAGAAGTAACATCCATGCAGATTTTAATAGGATCTTTTATATTCAAAACATGCATATGCTTTATAATAAGATGAACATATTAAAAATAAGAGACTCTTCAAAGTAAATGTTGAGCAAAGGAATAAATGGAATTCATGTACCCACCACTCAGCTTAAAAATAGAACATTACAGTAACCTGAAGTCAGCTTTGCCAGATTACATTCTCTATATTAACCTAGAGATAATCACTATCCTCTTCCTGAACTGTGTACCCATTATTCCTTTGCTTCCCTTTATAATTTACCCATTTTTATGTGTATTTTAACAAAATATTGGTTAGTATTACTTGTGTTTGTATTGTGTAACTATAGAGTCACTATATATATTTAATCCTATTTTTTTACTCAAAATGACTTAAGATTTATCCATGTTGGTCTATGTAACATGCTACATAGGTTCATTCTCTATATCATTCATTATTGCTGTTGTAAAGTATCAGACTGTATGAGATTTTTTTTTTAATCTGTTGATAGACATTCAGGTTATTTGAAATTTGTGGCCATTACAATCAGTGTTGCTATGAACATTCCTCTATCTTCTCTTGCCACATGTGAAGATTTCCTCTAGGAAAGAAGTTCCTCAAATTCTGCATGGAGTAAAATATGCATATTCATCTATCATACTGGAGTAAACGGTTGGATCTGCTCACAGGAGGAGGTGACTAGCCCCTGGGTTCTAACTGCCTTCTGCTGACCCTGATCTTTCCCCTTGAGGGCTGAAGTGGACAAGTCCTCAGGCACACACAGAACCTATTCATGGTATTAATATGCTGGACTGATACCCAGGAGTGAATTCTAACATCTCTGGAGATTATCATCTTAATTTTTTTGAAGAATGCCAAATAGTTTTTGAAAACAATTACATCAAAGTAGCAGTGGGAAACAGATGTTACAGTTAAATAAGGGTAAGTGAAAGTAACATAATAAATAGTAACTTAAGATTATTAACTTAATAACAAATCATTTTAAAGTCCTAGGGAGAGAAAAGAGGAAGACAAAACACCTAGGGTCTCAGAACCTTCAGGGAGTTATTCCTCAGCATAGGCCTAAAGGGAAGGGATAAGGGGAGTGAACTGTTACAGAAACCTAAGGGACAGTCGCTATAGGAGAGAGCTACCTGACAGTATCTGTGCCCTTAAGCAGGGGAGCACACTTGGATGCTGAGGCCCAGTTCACCTCCTCACACCTCATATCATGCCCACATCTTGCACTGGCCATGTAATATGGAAATTTATATAAGTATGGGTTTTTTTCTGAATTGGAACTGCCTTTGCATTTCTAAATTAAAACACAATTTGTATTTAGCTGGATTTGACTTTGGGGAGGGGTGGAGCAAAGGGAGAGAGAGAATCTCAAGCAGGCTCCACACCCAGCACAGATTCTGATGCAGGTCTTGATTTCAGGAACCCAAGATCGTGCCCTGAGCTGAAATCCAGAGACAGACGCTTAACCAATTGAGCCACCCAGGCATCCCATAGCTGGATTATATTTAAATGTTTGCTTTGGATTTCTGCTTTTATGTTGAAGAGGGTATAAACCTGTAATTTTCTTTATTATAATTTCCTGGGTTTGTTGTCATGGTCTATGAGGCATAAAATACTTCTCCTCTTTCTTATTTCTTCTTGTCTGGAAAAGTTTGTAGAAGACTGAAATCATCTGGTTTATAAATGTTGGGTAGAATATCTGCATTGGCCTGATGCTTTCTTTTGTGGGAGATTATCCAACAATATTTTAATTGATGGAGGACTGTTCAAGTTATCCTTTTCTTAAGTTACTTTTGAAAATTTTAGCTGCTTTTAAATTTTTTCTCTAAGTTATCCATTTCACAAAATTGTTAACATTTATTACCATGATATTTGTTCAAACATGGAGTTACTTTTTAATCCATCCCCATTTTGTGTGTTGTTCTATCTCCCTCTTCATTTTTTGAAATTATTTGATTCATTTCTCTCTCTCTCAACTGGGATCACTCTTGCCAAATAATTTTATTGGTTTGATTATGCTCCTACGCAAGCTAATTTTGGGTTTCATTCATTATCTAGATATGCTTTGACGCCATTAATTTTTATTTATTTTTGTGAATTTTTATTTTTTATTTTATTTTATTACTTTTTTATGATTAACATATATTACTTGTTTTAGGGGTACACTTCTATGATTCATCAGTCTTACACAACACCCAGTGCTCAACACAACACATAATCTCCCCAATATCCATCACCTAGTTACTCCATTCCCTATCTCTTTCCTCCAGCAACCCTCAGATACTTCCTAAGATTAAGAGTCTCTTATGGTTTGTCTCCTTCTCTGGTTTTGTCTTGTTTCATCATTTCCTCTACTTTCATGTATGTTTTTTCCCCCCTGTTCTTGCTTACTTTTTTAAACTTAGACATTTAGCTGATTGATTTTCTAGTAGCATTATCATATCATTCAGTGCAAAGAATAATTAGGTATTTTTTAATTTCCAGAATTTTTTTCTTTCACCAATGAGATTAAATTTGCCTCTTTGGTAATATTCCTGTTGTAGTTTTTGTTATTATATTTTTGGTACTTAATTGTATTTTTACTTAATTTCACTTTTATGAGAAAATATTTTCTATATGAAATGAATTATTTGATATTACCAATGTGTGAATTATATGACATCCTTCTTGTTTTTGCTTTTTAGTATGTATATGAAAGGCATGTGTGTGGAGCACCTGGGTACCTCAGTGGGTTAAGCCTCTGCCTTCGGCTCAGGTCATGATCTCAGGGTCCTGGGATCGAGCCCGCATCAGGCTCTCTGCTCAGCAGGGAGCCTGCTTCCCTTTTTCTCTCTGCATGCCTCTCTGCCTACTTGTGATCTCTCTCTCTCTCTCTGTCAAATAAGTAAATAAAATCTTATAAAAAAAAGGCATGTGTGTTCTCCAATTTTGGGATGCAGTGTTCCATATATTCCCACAGATGTTTGTGAAAAAATCCATTTTTCTCTTGACAATTTTTTTTCTGTAGTTGGTCTGCAATTACTGTAAGCTATGTATTAAAATCTCTCCCCCCTTTTTTTTTTTTCATTTTGAAGTTATGCCATTAAGTGCATCCAATTTCACAATTGCTATATATTCCTGATGGTTTGAATTTTTACTAATAACTAATGACCCTCCTATTTCTAATAATTCTGAAAGTCTATACTGTATGGTATAATTTCAGCTATTCCTTTATCCTCATTATTTGGTACAGTCAATGTTTGTTTAGATTTACCCACATTTTGATCACTTTCTTGACTAGTTTTTTCCTTTTTTTGCCGCATTTCATACTACTACATTTTTTCTTCTTCCTGAAATCTATCATTTATAAGCTCCTCTTCTAAATGTTTTAGCCTTATATTAGTATGTTTTTAGTTTCCCCTTGATATTGAAAGATAGTTCAAATAAGGTATATAACATGAACCTGTTATTTCTTAAGCAACTGAAAATATAATGCTGATATTTTATTTTTTTTAAAATTTTTTTAAATTTATTTATTTGTCAGAGAGAGAGGGAGAGCGAGCGAGCACAGGCAGACAGAGTGGCAGGCAGAGGCAGAGGGAGAAGCAGGCTCCCTGCCGAGCAAGGAGCCCGATGTGGGACTCGATCCCAGGACGCTGGGATCATGACCCGAGCGGAAGGCGGCAGCTTAACCAACTGAGCCACCCAGGCCTCCCTAATGCTGATATTTTAATAGCTTCACTTTTGTTGTTGAGAAACAAGCTGTCTGCCTAAATGTCATTCTGTATTAGTAAACTGCTTTCCTTTATTATAAGGTCTTCCCCTGGTGTTTTGTGTTTGACAGCCTCACTATAATGCATCTGAGCACTGATTTCTATTTATCTTGTTTGGTTTTTAGTCTTCCTGGATCCAGCAATTTTTTTCCCCTCAGCTTTTAACATTCTAAGCCAATATCTCTTCAAAATGCATCCTCTAAGTTATATTTGATTTTTTTTTCTTTCTGCTTTTTGTGCTTCATCCATATTTTTACATAATTTTTCTTTTTTATATATATTTTTAAAAGATTTTATTTATTTATCTGACACACAGAGAGAGATCACAAGCAGGCACAGAGACAGGCAGAGAGAGAGAGAAAGGAGGAAGCAGGCCCCCCACTGAGCTGAGAGCCCGATGCAGGGCTCGATCCTAGGACCCCAGGATCATGACCAGAGCGGAAGGCAGAGGCATCAACCCACTGAACCACCCAGGCGCCCCTTACATAATTTTTCTATGCTGCATCCTGTTATTTCCTTCAGAAGTATACTTTCTGCCTCAGACATTCATTTTTTTTTTTAAAGATTTTATTTATTTATTGACAGAGATCACAAGTAGGCAGAGAGGCAGGCAGAGAGAGAGAGGAGGAAGCAGGCTTTCTGCAGAGCAGAGAGCCCGATGCGGGGCTCGATCCCAGAACCCCGGGACCATGACCTGAGCTGAAGGCAGAGGCCCCAACCCACTGAGCCACCCAGGCGCCCCCTCAGACATTCATTTTTAACTATGCTTAAACTCCTTCCTGATTAGACAATAGAATTTCTTTTGTGGATAGTTCTATTATTCTATTTTAGAAGTTTTTAAAGTTATTTCCTGTTAGTTTCTAATATATGCAAGCAGTTTTATAATTTCTTATCTCATTATTGTACTATTACCCACTTATATTTCCTTAAACATTCTGGAAATATTTTATATCTTTACTCATTTCATTCCATTGTCCAGTCTTGCCGTGTGTTTTTTCTTCCTTTTCTCACTTACATTGATTTGTTTCTACATTAACTTCACAGTTTTTTTCAAACTCATGTTTATGAAGCATAATTTGAAATGGATTTCTCTAGTCTAGAGTATTTTCTTTTTTGTGAGCACTGTGCTTTGCATTACCAACCCAGGACAGATTTAAATTTAATTCTCAACTTACTTTTTTTTTTTTTTTTTTGGTGGAGGTGAATTATGAATCCTAGCTCAAACCCACTTGAGAGCCAGAAGTTCTTATAAATTATAAGGGAGGCTTTATTTTCCCCTGTTCTCAAGGGAATGCCTTTCTTTCTTTACCACGTTTCTTTGAGAGGTCAGTCTCTCTACCTCCATCTAAGTCATTCTAAGGAGAGCTGCTTTTGAGGACTCCTAATTTGATATGAGAATTTTGCATTTGATGCATATTGTAAGCCTCAGCTTTTGTCTCCTGCTGGATGTGAGACTTCAAAGGATCAATTATATGGATAATACTGATAGAGATAAAAATCTGTATCTTTTTTTTTTCCTGTATTATAAGTGATGCTGGAATGATTTACAGTGAAGAAAGATGATTCCTCTCTCTTATATATTATTCAGGGCATAGCACCTCTGGAGCCCTCACAACTTCTGCAGGTATAACATTTCAGAACCAGGAGAAATTATTTACATGATTGATTTCCGGCATTTCTAGGGTGTAGAATTTTGTATATTATAAAAAAGATGACAAGTTACAGGAAATTAACAGATACAAACCTCACCATTTTAGACTGCAAAAAAATCATCAACTCATATACGACAGAAGACATTTTTAATTTATTAGGTTTACTACTTAGCATTTGAAAATATGTGTTCACTTTATTATAATTCATTTTTCAGGAACCTATAGTGCCTTCCTTCTAAAGCTAAACTTTTTATGAATTGAGAAGAATAAGAGAGGAAAGTTTATTAAGTTTGGGCCATCAATAAACTTGACAGCAAAGCATTCTATCTGGGTGTTGTTACAGTAGAATTACATCCTTTTCATTTGAATCCTGCTCATTTCTTCTTTTGAAAACCTGGTCAGCCTTTAGCAACTGCTTGCCTTGCATTAAACTTTGCCCTTCTCTTATTATTCTATTTTGAGATCCTTACTCCTAAGAGGAAGACACTAACAACATCTACATATGAATTTAGAAATTCTCTTTCTCTTTTTTCTTTAAAAATGTTATTTATTTATTTATTTGATTGAGAGAGAGGGAGAGAAAGAAATGGAGGAGGAGCAGAGGGAGAAGGACAAGCAGACTTTGCACTGAGCACAGAACGCAACAACAGGGCTTAGTTCCATGACCCTGAGATCATGACCTGAGCAGAAATCAAGAATGGCATACTTAACTGACTAAGCCACCCAGGGACTTCATTGTCCTTTATAGAGGAAAACACAACAGGAGGCAAGCAAAGTCCATCAAAAGAGAATGGTGGCCCACAGTACTGAAAAAAATTATGGGAAGCTGATGGTCCTAAGTAATCATACAATTGCTGATATGAATTCCTACTTTCTTCATTTGGAATCTTTTTTTTTTTTTTTTGAGAAAGATTTGTTAGTGTATATCAGTTTTGCTGAGTTTTCTCAAATCTAAGATTCATAATAACTATTTAGAAAATAAATGAAACCAACTATACCAGTTTTTAAATGATTACTGAGAAGTTTGGGATTCTTAAAAATTCCACATATATGAGTTGAAGAAAGAGGGGAGAATCCTCCATCTATAAGGACAGTCTCAATGAGGTAAAGTTGACCTTATAAAAAGCACTCAAGTGAGTTTTTAAAAATGATTCATTTATTTAGAAAGCAATGAACAAAGCAAAAGAGAACCTAATGGGTTTCTAGAAGCTAGAACCTAGTAAGCTTCAAAATTTTAAAGGAAGTCCACTCTCAGTACTGGAATTACTGGGAAGAATATCTGATGCTTAGTTCTTTGAAGTGAACTTTCCCTCCAAGTGCAGGATTTTGTTTTGTTTTATTCCATTTTGTATTTTTTTTTCCTCTTATTTATATTATCAGCCTCCAGCCTGGAGTCAACATCCTGTGAACAAGTGTTCCGAAGACCCAATAGGTATGATCTATTTAACTTTTTAAATTTTTGTTTCTTATATGGCATTTAACATTTCATATTACCATGGGTTGTTGGTTTTTAAGAACACTACAATTGATATTTTATATAGTCTAGAATTGGATTACTTTTACTACTATATTTAATGGTTTATTTGTAGGGAAAAAAGTTTACATGTTTATCAAAAACTTAACTTTGCATAGTATTTGCCACTTACAAATCACTTTACATTCATTACGTGTTTAATATATAAATCAAACCTTTAAGTTAAGATAGACAAATATTGGATTTCTAAAACATTGGACTAAAAGATTATTCACTCATTTTTTTTATTTTATAGGTAAGGAATTTTTTAGTGATTGGCTCATGAGCAGAGTTAGTTTGTGGACATATTAGCATAATTTTAGGTTTTAATGGGGATGCCTTGAAGACATAAAAGATTTATCAGGAACAAAGTTAGCGTAACACAGAGCAGATAAGTGCATAAAGCCAAGACTTCCGTGTTTAATATCCTGTATTCTTTTCCACATTATCATGCGGTCTTCTATCTTTTTTTTGTGGTTTGGGGTGTTCCTTTGTTTGTTTGTTTTAAATTTCTAACAGCTTCTTGATTTATTTGTATATCTGGTCTCTCTGTAATAGGCTATGACTTATTTCCTCAACTTGATATATTTTTAAATTTCATTTACCAGGTAGAAAATGGAATATCTCTCACTATTTTTGAAAACTACTTGTTGACCTCAATCTTGGTTTGGAGCATATAATAGGAAGTGGGGTTAGGAACATTTGGACAGAAAACCCCAAATTCTGACCTTTTGCTTGAACTGACTTTCTTAAGTGCACAGGAAATTTCTTAGAAAATTTATTTCCGAATGAACCAAATTACTTTCACAGAGAATGCACAGTCATAACTGTGTATGGTGAATTTAAAATAAAGTAACCCTTATTTTTAAGTTTCTAATTTTTTAAATAACAAGTTTGCCATTAAATATCTTTGGAAGCATTTATTTATTCTATAAAAATAATCTAATAATAAACCAAAGTGAACCAGCCTAACTTTTATATTTTCAGATATCAACACCTCAATTTTAATCAAGGGGAAAACCCAGTTTGTATTATGATATTGTGTTTATATTCTTACCCCATGAGTGGCGTTGTGAAAAAAAAAAAAAGTCATTTAATTAAAAAAATGTTGCTTTTCATATATGGAGAAGGATAACATGTAATTCAGACTACAAATATAAATAAAAATAATAAAGTCTTGATAAGAAAGAACAGGACACACAAAAAAAGAAGGTAAATTACAAAAGAATTACAATAAATTGTTTGAGTTGGCTGAGCAAACTCAAGTAAATCTGTTAAAAATTAACTTAATGGTATGCAGAGCCCATGGCTGAGATTCCATAGTTCCAAGATGCTTCTACTCTTCTACCTTTGGAAAATGTGTAGTTAGCATAGAAAAATGTTCACATGACTTTTGTGTTTGTTTAATTGTATTCAGTGGCAAAACAAAGCAGGGAGGGGAAATAATTTTTATTAAGGGCTGGTTGTGTTCCTTTATAACCATAAATTTATCCAGTGTTCATAACAGAAATATAGACATGATCATCCACATATATAGATTAGTAAATTGTCACTGGTTGGCAGGAAGCCAACTCTGCAATATGGATTAGCACACAGGATTTGTATTAAGGAATGCTCTTAGGGTTAATAATTGTGTTGAAGGGACAAAAGTAGATGGGCAGGTAGACGAGTTAGGCAGTAGCATAGCCTTGGTTGACATCAGGAGACTCTCATAGCTGGAAGAGCCATTCAGAGGTGTCCCGAGTTAACATAAAGGGTTTGGGTCCTTATATCATTGCATTGACCAGTTGTTGGATGGTGGCCACCCTTGCAAGAAGTGATATGACCTTGAGCAGGTAAAGAGACTCTCTACAGCTAAGGGTTATTCTTGGATAGAGCTGACAGCTGAAATTTCTCAGTTGGCAACCTTCTCAGGTGCTAGGGAATTTAGTCCTTTAGCCTTAAAAGAAATCCAGTTGTTACAAAACAGCATCCCATGCATTGCTAGGATTCACTTGCTTCAAATAGGGTCTATAATTTATACCTTCAAGATTCTGCTAGATTTCTTTTCCTGGGAGAAACTGATGAGAGGAAGGTGAATGGAAAAGAGAACATCCTGAGTTGCCATAGCTGTTTACAGGGCTGTGACTGATACTCATTATATCCCTCCTCCACTGTTCATTCTAGATTTTTTTCACCCTTGGCTATAACCTCTGTTGGTCTAGGCATCTTATCTGGTGAGGTCAGCCAGATCTTCATCCCTGAGAAATCTAAATTTTTGGTTCTTATGGCTTTCTTAGGCTGCAGCTTCTACATTTGTCCATTTACCTTCAAAATTGGACAAATGAGTCCTAAGGATGTCCAAGTGGATCACATGGGTGCTAAAGGTACCTAGTATACAATAGTAGCCAGACTTCCTCATGATGACCAGGGCCAAATATCCTCCCTAAGCTCACCCCAGGAAGATGATTCTTTTTATTTATTCTTTTAGCAAGTGGAGTCTAAAGTTTCTGATTTCTAGGTGCAGTTTGATATCATTGCTGTGACCTTCTCTGTGGCATCATTCCCTCTTTGGGTATTAGGACTTGTAAAACCCACAGAGCTCAGAGTTGCAGAGAAAAAAACAACAACAAAACAAAACAAAAAACCCAAGATCATTGAAAGGGTTACTGGAAATTGTTGGTATATGAAGCTACTTCTAGGTCTAGATTCCAAGACTTAAGTATTTTACCTGGTAGAGGACACAGCACCATACTATGGTCACTAATTTAATGAGTATCAGTAGCCTGGAGGAGGATGCCTCTTGTGCATTAGCCATACCTTCATTAGGTATGGCTATTACTCTATTAGGGCACTCTATTAGGGCAGCTGCTTCTGAATAGTACACTGTGTTAGGAACTATATACCCATCCCTTGACTTTCCTATTACAAAGTGGGTCCTTTGGTTTGATGTCATAAGAGTTTGTGATTGTTGGAATCAGGAATTCTTTAAACCCTTGCCTAACGGTGCTAACTAATGCCCTGGTAGCAGGGAAAGTGAACCCATGTTCAGAATATGACAATCCCTGTGGGTATAAATTGCTGTCTCAAAGTAGAAGTACACTGTCATTAGTGCCAAGTATCTGGTTCTACTCCTTGAGGGATGGCTCTCTATTAGAAGCCTCAGAGTTAACCTCTTGCTGGCACACTGGACATTCATCAGCAGCAGTAGATAAGTCAGGCTTGATGAGCAGGAGCCCCTTCTGTCAGGCCCATGTGTAGTCTCCATTACTGTCGCCTGGGTTTTCCAGTCATGCGCTCCACTGGGGTGGCTAAGGGCTGGCTGGCACATATTGTCTATCCAGATAATTCTGTCTATGTAATTTAGTAATGCATCCTTACTAGATGTTCTCTAGTAATGTCCACTAGATGGACATTTGCACACAGTAACAATAATATTCAAACTTGTGTCCACATATGTCCATCAACCCACTTTTCCCCACTATTCCATCTTGTCTCTGGTCAAATGTCTTAGCTTCTTACCACTGTACATGAGTTGCTATATATTTTAAACAAAGGACACTTCTTCTACACAAGGCAACTAAATGATAAACCACCCATAATTCTACTAAGAGGATTTCTTCTCCCCACTATCTCTTAAATTTATCCACAATCACGGCTATCACAACACATCCATGAACTAAGTTTTGGGTTCTTTCTTTGTTGGTTGGTGTATAATATTCTCCTGAAGATGGAATGGCCTTGTTCCAAAATCTTGGGAGTGTATTGTGATTTTCCCATTGGGTCTTGCCAGAAATTCTACACAGCATCCTTTCCTACTACTGGTAGATCTAATAACTTGATCATCTGACCCAGGAGATACTTGTACTTTAGCCTGGACTTTCCATGCTCTGGACTCTATCCAATCTTGACAGCATTTAATCACCTGGTATGTGGGCCATATTAGCACTCCCTGATATGAAATATCTGAATTTCAGAATCCAAAGGGACCTACCCAGACATTTTGGGTCCTTCCTCTGTGGTGTTCTGTCTCTGGGGCAGGGTGTGGACTTGGGCAAGGCAGCTCTCTTCAGATGATAATAAATCCAGGAAAGGAGTTGCAGCAAAGATCAGTTGATGGATAACCTTTGAGCTGCTGGGGAAAAAAATACCCAAAATAGAGATCTGGGTAGAAGAGCATAGCATAGAATTCATGACACTGAGGATAAGAGTGTAAGTTGCTCATGATCACAGTGCCAGACACAAGGTTAGAACTATGATTTTGCTTTGCTCCAAAGTCCACTAGATCATGATGAATTAACTCTCATGTTCAAAGAGACCTTGTTTAACTTGCCATCATTGCACATATATTTCTGTTGTTTGCATTTATTTAGTGCTTATCATAGATAAGTACAACATTTTAGCCATTAGAAGTCATATGCATAAATAAAATTAATTGTACACATGAATCTCTAGGTGAGACCTACTTATTTTATTTTTCTGAATGAGAACTTTCATATCCTTTGCACATATTCAATGGATTCATTTTAACCAATAAAATGAACAAGGTTAAATCTGGTAAACATTATTCTGCTTGCTTTTGGCACTTCAAAAATGAATTATAGCTAGGATAATAGTGCTTGTGGAAGCACAGACAAGCAAATACAGTGATCTCCCAGGACAGACATTTTAAATCATTTAACTTTTTGAAATATAGGTAATGAAATGGTGACTTGCCTCATTTTTTTTTTCTTACAAGAGAGATAATAATTTCCTTGTAGGAGATCATAATGTGGCAAATGTCTGAAGGAAATGGCATAATGGAAAGTGAATGCATTATAGTGCTTCTTTGTCTCATTTCTGAAAAAAAAAAAACATTGTGACAAATTATACTCATTTCACAGTTTATCCAGACATTCTGGCAAGGAATAGAATAATTATTTCCATTAACGCCAAGTATCTTCTGAAGACAGATATAAGTCAGTTCACCTTAATTTTATATTTTATTACAAAACCTTTAGAAAAAGGGAAAGATTAAATTCATATAAGACATATACTCATAATTTGTTCCTCATGAGTAATTAAAAATGAAAAATGGGATTTTGAGTAAGACTTTTGATTCTTCTGTCAGCCAATGTGTTCCTGTCAAGCAACAAGGGACCAATTTGATATACACATAATTTTATTGTCAATTCAGTTTGCCATTTACAATGTGATATAGAATGGATTTTTAAAAACATATTCTACTAAGAAGAATTAGATTGCATAAAAGAATAATCTTTTACATATGTCAATCAAATGACCAGTAAATCCATGAATCATTTTATATAGCAAACCATATGAATAAAATACAATAGTTTGAACACCCAAAGAAGAAAGAAAAAAAGTTAGAATCCTTTCACATTAATAAGTAAGATATCATTTTTTCCCTTCTGATGAAGTTGACTTTTTTTTCACCAACAGTAACAATAATTAGCCTATTGTCTTTATTATTGTTGTTGTTGTTGTTTGCATGTTGTACTGGTGGTACATCATTCTGCTTGCTAGATTTCAGGAAAACATTTTAGTGGTCCCTTAAGGTGCTTCCCTCAAGTGAAAGAAGGAGTATAGCATCTGACAGAAATAATTACACAGACAGCTTCACAAAAGTATGAAAAGGATCTTCAGAGCTGCTACAGATGAGCGTTTGAAAAACACTTACTGGAACTAAAAGTGAGTATAAATTAATACATAGAGGTAGTAGTTTTTTTAAGATGAAATTAAGGAACATGTATTACATATATTTTAATTTAATCCTACCATTTCAAAAATACTAATTACTTGCAGTCTTTAGCTAGTTGAGACTTTTTACTATCTTCATGACAAGGAAAAAAGAATCTAAGCAGTCATATAGCTGCCTAACCTTAATACTCCATGAAGCACTATTTTAATGACATCTTAAGCTATCTGAAAAGAACATTTAATTTAACTAGGCCATTACATTAAAATAAAACAATCACCCAGAGTTCTTAGTATAAAGAACGTAGGTGTCGGTGCAATACCTACCTTGTTGGAATACCATTTCTCTACACATTTTCCATTAATTGATTTCTTGGATATCACAAAATAACCTTGAATTCTAAATAGTTTGGGTAGCTTGATGGACCTTGACCATGTTATTAGTGAATATCATACATTAATTTCTATTGACCATCCATTAAAAATACAAGTATAAAAAAATCTTTTGATTTTAACAAATAACTCAATTAAACATTTTTTTCTCAGTTTATTCAGAGACATTACTACAAGTGAAGCTTTCTTACATTGTGACGAATTTGCATTATTTCATTTCATTATTCTCATTTACAATCATGCCACGTTGAAAGGACTTCTAGTAGAGTGGGGTAGGCTATTCACATAGCTGCTTTCCAATGAACTCTAAACTTTGTTTTGTTAAATGATTTTGCATATTTAACCTTCCCACTGGAAAATGGCTACCAAATGTGCTTTGGAAAGTCTACAGAGGAAAAGGTTAATTTCAGTGTCTCCTAGCTTCAGGACAGGGAGAGAGAAGCCAGACTAATCTCTGAGAAGTGTTCTCTAGATTGTCCATTGCAAGCCTTCCCCTAAGAGCCTCATGGGAGTTTTGTTTTTCCTATTATAATCTAGGAGTACAACAAAATAAAGCAGCACTGTCACATTGCTGGGAAGACCAAAATTTCCTTACCTTAAGTTTCACTGTAGCAATAGAAAATAAACAATTAGGGAAGGATACAGTACTTCATAGAGTTGTTTCCTTGCATTTGATAATCAGAAATGAAGTCATTCATTCCAATAATACTAACAGAGGTAATAAAATAAAAAATAATGGAGTGGGGGCACACCTGGGTGTCTCAGTCAGTTACGTGTCTGCCTTCGGCTCAGGTCATGATCACAGAGTCCCAGGATCGAGCCCCACATCAGGGAGCTCAATGGAGAGTGTGCTTCTCCCTCTGCCTCTCACCCCACTCATGCTGCCTCTCTCTCTTGCTCTCTCTCAAATAAATGAATAAGACCTTTAAAAATAATGGTGAGCCAGAAATTATATGAAAATGTTTACTACAATTCTTTAATGACAATACCATGTTTCAGGAGTGGCGGAAGGTAGCATCTGAAAGGGCGAGTCAAATATGGATTCTGCCTGGACTATTTTTCAAATTATTCTGATCATCTATTTTAGCTGTCCATTGTATCTAATAAGCCATCCCAAAATTTATTAACTTACACAAATTTATTATTATCTCTCATCATTTCTTGGATTGATTGGGTAGCTCTTAGTTGTTTCTTTTATACATATGCAGACAGATGGTGGCCAGGGCTGCAGTCATCTCAAGCCTGGACAATATCCAAGAAGACTCAGTCACATTACTAGTAGTGGAGCTGGCTATCATCTCAGAACTCACATGGGGTTGTCAGTGAGAGTGCTTACAGATGGCCTCTCCATATGGTTTAGGCTTCTCCTCCTAGCATGGAGAACATATTCCAGGAGGAAATTTCCCAACAGTGAGCATTCCAAGAGGCCCAGAGAGAAGATACAAGGATTTGGCCTCTTATGACCTATCTTCAGAAGTCACACAACATCATCCTGTTGGTCAACATAGTTGTAGGGTCCAAACAGATTCAGGAGAGTAAAGAAATAGACTTCATCTTTTGGTGAGTTCGTGGCAAGGCCAAAGAACATGTTGGATGCCCGATATTCTTGTAGCAGTCATTTGAAAATACAATCTGACACAAATCTTAATTTTGCATCATGCTGACTACAGACCAGTTATACTATGTTGAGGCCAAAGTTGAATACAACTTGATAAGAAATGGTAGCTTGACAAAATAGGAGTGCTCTTGTTAAAAAGTTATCAATTATCATAATTACCAATAATGGAGATTGCTGTGAAGCATTCAGCCCTCATGCATGCATTACATATCAGTTTCCACTGCATTCTGATAACATGAAAGACCAAAACAACCTGCAATTCCCTTCAAAATTGCATTATATATTACCATTACATGCTAAAATTCCTCTTGCTAACAATGTTGAGAAAATTCTACTTCTTGCATTGAAGTTATAACTTCCTCTCAAAGAACACTCTTTTTTATCACCTTTAGAAACTCGCATTTTCCTTTCCAGGCCTCATACTCTCTCATATTTTTAAATTAAGCTCAGTTTATCCTGCAGTGTTGGTGAATCCAAATACAGACTTACTCTTCTTCCTCCAGGGAAGATGGGCAAAGGAGCAGTAGACACATACATAATGGTTCTTTAGCTCCCACTTAGTGTTACCCTCCCTGAACTACATTTTCCCTCAAGATGAGCCCTACCTATGCCAGCAATATCTTTATTTCTATGTTTTAAAATATTAACTACTCCCAAAAGGGAGAAGAGTCACAATAAAATGGTTAAGATTATAATGAAATATAGTTATACTGAAAATGGTAGTTTCCTACCTCTTTGTGCATATTCTCCAAATATTCTCCAAAAATACACAGTTCCTGTGTGTAACCAAAATATTACAAGTTTAGAGTTATATTAAAGTTTCCACTATTACTTTCTCTGATTCTGGCAATGCCATTCTTAATTTACACTGGCAATCCTGTGCCTAACTTAAATCCAAAGTTAAGATTCAGATATATTAAAGTGATTATTTCATAAAATAGTTCAACTCTATCTTCCCAAGTAAGCAAAAATGTACATTAATTTCAGTTACAAGAACACAATCTATTCTGTGTCAGTTAAAATATTTACAGTTCCAAATACTGAAAAACCGTCTTACACTTTTTGAAAATAGTAATAAGAATTCACAGCTCATGTGACTCAATAGTCCAGGTGAAGCTGCAATGATATGTCCAAGACTTGGGTTCTGTTATCTCTAATTATTTTCACTGTATTTGCTCCATTATCAGCCGTCTTCCTCCTTGTGATCTGAGACTTATTAGAATGCATAGAAAGCACAGAAAAAAATTTAATACAGCTAAAGTTAGGGTTGTTAGATAAAATAGAGGATCTCCAGCTAAATATCAATTTCAAATAAATAAATACTTTTTGGTATTAAATATGACTCAGATATTACACAGAACATGCTTATTCCAAAAAATTTATTTGTATATGATATTTAAATTTAACAGGGCATCCTGTATTCTTATTTGCCAAATCTGCAACCCTAGTTAAAGCAGACTTTTTTTTTTAAGAATTTATTTATTTATTTGACAGACAGATCACAAGTAGGCAGAGAGGCAGGCAGAGAGAGAGGAGGAAGCAGGCTCCCCGCTGAGCAGAGAGCCCGATGTGGGGCTCGATCCCAGGACCCTGGGATCATGACCTGAGCTGAAGGCAGAGGCTTTAACCCACTGAGCCACCCAGGCGCCCCAAAGCAGACATTTCAAATCGGTTGCTTTTTTTTTTTTAATAACGGTGCTGAAATAGTTGATAAACTCTGTAAAAAAAACTGTAACTCTCAATCTTACTCCATGTGCCAAAATAAATTGCACATGGTTTAGCAAATTAAAAATGCAACAAATAAATCTATAGTTAGAAGACTATATATGGGGAAATGTATCTGATCTTGTGCCGGGAAAAGCTTGATAGGAAAAAACCCACAAGAAATAAAATGCTTTATAAAAATGTAAAAACTTCAACTATTGGAAAACAAAAATCAAACCGCACACTATAAGAAAAATAATTGTATCATGAGGCATGTAAAAGGTTTAACATTTTATTAAGTACATACATTTGTTCAGAAAGAAATAGGTGAATATACTGATAGAAAAATAAGCAAGGGAATCTATAGTACTACAGGTTTTTAGAGAAACAGAACCAATAGGATTTTATATATTTCCTACTGGATATCATGTACACACACGCAGGAGTTATAAATGTATACATATATGTGATAGTTGTATATATAGATATATATAATAGAAAGTATATGTATTCTTTTTTTAATATTTTATGTATTTATTTGTCAGAGACAATGACAGCACAAGCAGGGAGAGTAGCAGGCAGAGGGGGGAGCAGGCTCTCCATTAAGCAAGGAGGCTGACATGGGGCTCCATCCCAGTAACCTGGGGTAATGACCTGAGCTGAAGGCAGACCACACAAGCATCCCAAAAGTATATATAATACTATTCTTATGTATATGTCATTCTTTTATATATCATAATATATGAGAAAGAGAGAGTGAGATTTAAAGGAATTGGTTTATACAATTGCGGGAGCTAGCAAGTCTAAAATTTGTAGAGTATGGTAGAAGGCTGGAAATTTAGGGAAGAGATGGTATTAGCTATTTACTCTAAAATCTATAGACTGGAAACTGAGGCAGGGTTTCTATGCTATAGTCTTGAGGCAGAATTGATCCTTTAGGAAATATCAGTCTTTTCTCTAGAGGTTTTCACCTGATTGTATGAGGCCCACACACAATATGGAGGGTAATTGACTTTACTAAAAGTTTACTTATTTAAATATTAATTACATCTGAGAAGTAACTTCACAACAACATCTAGATTAGTGTTTGGCCAAACAACTGGGCACCACAGCCTAGCCAAGTTAATACATAAAATGAAGCATCATGAATTTAGAAAAGAAATATAATTTGTAAAAATTATATAATTCAAAACATATAATTAAGTTACATTTAATTTAAAATAGTTTTAAATATAATTAATAAAACAAAATATATATAATTTGTAGAAATTATGTGATTAAAATATATACTTGCATTAGAATATATAACTTAAAATATGCAACTTTAAAAAAGAAATATAAACTCAAGAAGCAAGAAATTATTCAACCACATGTGATAAAATCGAGAAAGACTCAATATAACAAGCTACCTTCTTACATTAGTATAGGTCTATAGTATCATAATCTGTTTTCTCTAGATTCGGAGACAGGTTTGAAAGGTATCTCTCATCCTTGAATTAAAAAAAAATATTAAGCTTTTTTATATTGGACTTATTAAATTTCTACACTATATGGCTAAGTCTTAATTTTTATACTTAATTTATATTATAAGTGTATATTATTTATATATATATTTTAAGATTTTATTTATTGACAGAATTATTTGACAGAGAGAGAGTACAAGCAGGGGGAGCAGTAGAGGGGGAGGGAGAAGCAGGCTCCCCACTCACCAGGGAGCCTGATGTGGGACTCAATCCCAGGATCCCAGGATCATGACCTAAGCCAAAGGCAGATCTCAACCAACTGAACTACCCAGGCACCCTTGTATTTATATTATTATAATAGTTTCTGCCTGAGGATTAAAGACACTTAGTTTATTAGAATTTAATTTCAGGAATTACTGAATCATAATATACATTTGCCTTACTTAAACAGACCTCATTTATCAATATGTATTATGATGCAGATAGATAGGTAAATAGATAAGTAGAGTAAGACACAGGGATGAGCTATCTGGTATATAATGCTTACCTTCAAATAGCACACTTCCCTGGTTATTAAAAAATGATTTATTTGGAATTTGTTTTGGAATCAGTAAGCTGTATTTTAGTAAATATTGCATTAAAAAGAATAATTGGTAAAGAGTTCCCTTAGGGAGAACTTTGTGGGAAATGGGAAGGGGGACAAAAAACACTTTGGTAGATGTACGTGGGAGTGGAGAATAAGAAAGTTTCACAGTCTCACAAAGTTATTTTGTTGAAAAAACACTTAAAATAAGTTATATTTATTCTGTAGTTGCTAGACTGTATTTTCTATAAATGCTATAAATTTAATGAGTGTCCCTAAAGGCTTCTCAAAGTCACTTTTGACAATAGCTTGTGTTATATAGCGTAAAGGCAGGCAGCAGTAGGGACAATATTATACCAAAAATTAAATGTCAGTGAACACTAGCATTACAACATCAAAGCTATAAGCCAAATAAGATTGATGTTTTGCACACTAAGAATATGCATTTGCTTCTTATTTGTGTTGTTAATATTGTGCTGTTAATATTTATCTTCGGTGCAACCACGGATAAAGTATTCTCTATGGACAGTTCAATATATTCGTTTTTAATGTTCAGTAAACCTTATTTATTTAAAATCCTGGGCTTTACATTTCTTGCTTTCCCCAAGGCTTTATTATTTAGCTTTTATGTTGTTTCATTATAATCCAAGGACTGGCATTTCTAAAGTAGGGGAGTTCCATCAAGATTATAGATACTTGGGACGCCTGGGTGGCTCAGTTGGTTAAGCGGCTGCCTTCGGCTCAGGTCATGATCCCAGCGTCCTGGGATTGAGTCCCACATCGGGCTCCTTGCTCGGCAGGGAGCCTGCTTCTCCCTCTGCCTCTGCCTGCCACTCTGTCTGCCTGTGCTTTCTCTCTCTCTCTCCCTCTCTCTCTGACAAATAAATAAATAAAATCTTAAAAAAAAGATTATAGATACTTGAGTATAAATTATACATGCAGATACATGAAGGCAAGTTAGTTACATAAACCAAATGGCCAAATGTCTTGAGTTGGTCCAAAGAGTCTAAGGAATATTTTAAAAGAGGGATGGAAGGAAGGAAGAGAAGGAGAGAGGGAGAGAGGGAGGGAAGGAGGGAAGGAGGGAAGAAGGAAGGAAGGAAGGAAGGAAATAAGCTGTGTGCTTGTTGCTCTGTAATAATTGCTGTCTAGACATTCATACTTTTCATACTTTTTCTCTATGTTCTGCACATCTTGCAAATTACTTAGAAATAATGTTTCTTATTTTTAAAATTTTTTAAATTTCTTTTCAGTGTAACAGAATTCATAGTGTTGTAAACCCAGTGCTCCATGCAATGCGTGCCCTCCATATTAATAAAGGAAAACATTTTGAGTAGACAAGTGATTTCCTCAAGGTCAACTAGGTTTGTGAAAGAACTGAAATTTCATCAAGATAAAGAAGAAAAATAATAAAAAGAGAATAAAAGGAATTTTAAGGTTAATAAAAATAACAATAGGCTCAAAGTTTGCTTGCCTCTACATCCATATAGTGAATATATAAGTGGATGTATGAACTATAAAATGAGAGAAGAGGGATTCAGTCAGTGGTCTTTAGTCATGGCTCCCTATCATGACATTGTGGAGATTTTTTTGAAGGAAATGCAGATGCTTGTGGCTTCATCACAGATTCACTGAACCTGAGTCTCTGGGAGTCAGGAATGGACATGCACATTCTTCTAAAACAGATAAATACTACAATAACATATGATTCTAAGCTTATTTCACCTCTAGTAAACTTTGAAGTTTCACGTTTACTGCTGTAACTTTAAAGACATGCCTATCTTCATTAAACCAATAAACTTAACTTAGTTCAAATACTGATTTACGTTTCAGCTGGACCCACTCCACTTTTAATGTTTACTTGAGACACGGGTGGGAAGGTCTGGAGTGGAGGGGTGTTAGGTCCAGGGGGTGCTCTTCTTGTTTCCCGACGATGAAGAGAGAAGGAGCCGTGGTGAAGGAAGCACCGAGGTTGGTCTAGAGGCCAGTTATGCAGGCCGCATCCTGGTTGGTGCAGAAACAGAAGGGGGAGTGCTGCCAGAAGGCAGAGAAAGGATTCCCAGCCTTAGAGCCCATCAGCCCCAACAGAGGAGCAGATGCCATGCCTTCCCGCCAGCAAGGGGGGGGGGAGGGGCTCGGCAGTCCACATTGGGCCAGAGAAGACAGGGAACTTCCCTGAAACAAAGGGAGTTTCGGCAGCTGCTTGGGAATATTCCTTAAAGTCTCTGTCTTGAGTTAGACTAACCACAGATGGCTCCAGTTATAGCCATTAACACAAGAAATGAGTAAGGGAGAAGCCCCACATCTATTAGGAGGAACGGAGAGATAGAAGTCAGAGTCCCCTTACTCTCGGCTTGCTCCATTTCTTCAAACACAGCAAACAACAGAACAGACAACAAAAAGACAAGACAAAGACAACGGCAGACCAGACCCAGCAGCCTTTCCTCAACCAGATATCAAGTCTAAGGGTGTGCAAGATATAATCCCAACTCAAAAACACAACCTGCCTCTGGTGGGGATTTCTTGGTCCCCTGACCGCGTAGGGGGACTCAAACCCCCTGACCGTCTAGGGCAACGCAAACCCCCTGGCAGGTCCCCCTGACTGCCAAGGCAGACTCGAACCCACTGGCGATCTACCAGTGGAGGGATGGGGCATCCCCGCATCCACTCCAGCCCTGGGGAGCAATGCTGTGTCCAGTTTCTCCCCGGTGGGCTATACCCTGGAGCTCCGCAACCAGACAGACCAGATCCTGCAGAATAAAATCTCGAGATCTTACCTCCAGAAGCTTTTCCCAGAAATTCTGATGCTGACTCAGTTCTCGTCCTTTAATTGCGGACAAACCCCCAGAATGTTGGGGTCCGTTATCAAAGGAACGAGACTGAGACAAAGTGAAAATTATGCAAAGCCTTATTCTATACCAAGCATTAGAAGTCAGACTGACCGGCCAGGGCCGCCACCAAAGAGAGCGACCCCCTCCCGATCTCACAGGCTGGTTTTATAGGGCATAACCGCAGACCCAAGGTACGTGGCTTCTATTGTTAAGGCGTTTGCTCCCGGAATCAATACCCGGAACCATACCAGGAACTACTGGGGTGTTTATTCCCGGAATGAAGTCTGTGTATGTAAACAACAATATGGCTACCTAGGCAATATGGAGTTGCTCTGGCTACGAAGGCCCTAATAGTTAAACAGGTTTTACCATTAAATTGGCCCTAACAGATTCATGTGTAGAGCCCATTTTGAAAAACACTGAATTCCATGATTTGTGAGACCCTAGGTTTTCTCTAAAATGTATGTGAAATCTTGATATTCCCAGACTTCATCACTTAACTTAGGCATATTTCCTGGCAGAAGAACCTAAGATGAGGTTTGTTTGACGTGTATTAACCTTGGGTGGGGCATGATGAGTCTAGACACAGATCAGGAGAGAAAAACTGGAAAGAGTTTCACAGTTTTGTTTACTCACAGTTCCCTGGGAGAAAACACAGCTGCTGGCTGGCTGCTGAGGGGGGAGCACCAGGGATGGTCCTGAGATGGAGGGAGAGAAGGGGATCTGGGCAAGAGTGTTTATTGTAGTTTTTATAGGAAGGAAAGGGCGAGATGGGGCAAAAAGCTTCAGGTTGGCTTGTTTTTATAACTGTAATTTCACCTGTATCTGGGACATAGGGTCAGCAATCCCCAGTTGCTTGGTGCTTAGCCCTGGGGACATAAGGGTGGTAGCATACTGTGGCTGGGAATATGAGATCCTGATGGAGGAGGAGGTTAGAATGTGGGTTTAATCAGCCACTCAAGAAGGGAAACTAGCCTCTAGCCAAGGCCTTCAAACTGTGTGAAGATGGCATTAAAAAACAAAGAGACTAAACCCCCACAAAACCCATATTCTTTTTTTTTTTTTTAAGATTTTATTTATTTGACAGAGATCACAAGTAGGCAGAGAGGCAGGCAGAGAGAGAAAAAGGGAAGTAGGCTCTCCATGAGCAGAGAGCCCGATGCGATTCGGGGCTCCATCCTAGGACCCTGGGATCATGACCTGAGCTGAAGGCAGAGGCTTTAACCCACTGAGCCACCCAGGCGCCCCCAAACCCATATTCTTATAAAGTGAGTGGAGATCTCTGAGAAGGGGTGTGAGAGACAAGATATAGGGTAAGTCAAAGGATAAAAGCTAAGCAAGGATGCAGTTCTAGCTTACACCTGACTCCAGCTTGAAACCCCTAAGAAACTGAAACAAGGGGTGCCTGGGTGGCTCAGTGGGTTAAAGCCTCTGCCTTCAGCTCAGGTCGTGATCCCAGGGTCCTGGGATCGAGCCCCGCATCGGGCTCTCTGTTCAGCAGGGAGCCTGCTTCCTCCTCTCTCTCTCTCTGCCTGCCTCTCTGCCTACTTGTGATCTCTGTCAAATAAATAAATAAAATCTTAAAAAAAAAAAAAGAAACTGAAACAAGAGGGCTGGCCTTTCATTCCCCATGGCAGTCGGTGATTGGCCAAGATTGTCTCAGGGGTTAGGTGTGTGGGTAAAGCATTAGCAGGTGAGATGGATTTCTTTGAGATAATGACAGTTTTCTAGAGAAGATGACAGCTGTAAATCATCAGCCAGCACTCTCAGCAGTTGTAAGAATCTAGTCTGGCCCCAATAACATCCACCATCTGTCCCTATTCTTATAAAATTGGATTATGAAGACTCCCTAATCCCAAATTGCCATATTAGTAGGAAGAGTCTTTGAGAATCTGTCTTTCTGTCTTCTCCCCTGTGTTAAAAGAAAGTCCCAGAAGCACTTATCCATTCCAAAGAAATGAATCCCAGAAACTTTAGGTGATACACCTTCTAAGCTATTGGGCTCCGTTACAAAGTTCTCATTAGTTATCCTAATAAAACCTTTTAAGGAGTAATCTATCCAACTTATTTTTTTTAATTTTATTTATTTATTTGACAGAGAGAGAGGTCACAAGTATCCAGACAGAGATAGAGAGGGGAAGCAGGCTCCCTGCTGAGCAGAGAGCCCGATGCATGTCCCGGACCCTGAGACCATGACCTGAGCTGAAGGCAGAGGCTTTAACCCACTGAGCCCCCCAGGAACCCTCTATCTAACTTATTAAAATCACTCCCAAATCCCCTCCTCCCACCTTCAGTACTTGTATCTTAGAGTCATTGTGACTCTTTCCAACCACAGAGACTGTGTCCTTCCAACATACTTTTAAAACAATTTTGACTACACGGTCCTATGAACACTTGATAATGCATGTAGATATGCCTACATCCATTCACAGATAACACCCCTCACTAATGAGGCAATTGTGCTATCTCTCTTTCTCTCCCCCTTTGTTTCACTCTTTCAACATACACTCTTACTCTCTTTCTTGGTAAAATTGGGTGGGTGTTCAAAACCATATATTATTATTTTTATTATGTTCAACTAGCCAACATATAGTACATCATTAGTTCTTGATGTAGTGTTCAATATTTAAATGAACAATTGGAGGCAGTCAGATTCTTTCCCAAAACCTCAGGGGCACTGTAAAATGTTAATTGCCAACCCACATCCAGAAAATAAAAATTAATGGTTTGCTTTTAAATGATAGTTCTTCAGTCTCTAAAGTAGATGAAAGATAGATGATAGATGATAAGTAGTAATCTCCTCTAATGGTCATTGCATTATATCTGAGTATACACATGCTACATAGTGATAAAATAATGAGACTGTTTCCCTTCACAATTCTGATTGTAAAAAAGCATTTATAACAGTAACACCACCATTATCTGAAACATTCCCATAATTCATCTTTTAGAAATGCTTTTAGACTTAATTTCTAAGGACATCCAAAAAATCTCACTAATATGCAAACATAAATATTACTTCTTTTAATTATGAAGGAGGGTATAAAATGTAAATAAATAGACATCTTATTATCTCCTCCACTATTAAATTTCCTTGGTGTACAGTATTTATCATCATTGGGTGATTTTAATTACAAATGAGATTCTACACTTAAAAAAATCTCAAATTACATAAAGCAAAAACTAACAAAACTTGTCATTATAATAGCAAAATGTCAAACTCTCCTTGTGATATCTATATATATATATTTCTATATATAAAACAATATCAATTATATATATATGTATATAGCACATGAAGAAATAAATCAGAGAAATATTAGTGTAGTGCAGAAAAATTGAAATTAAAATTTATAAACATGATCTACTTGGTAGCTATCAGTTCTTATACCAAATTTGAGAATGTGTTTGCTCTGCCTGAAAACATGAAAGATGTTTGATGTTTAAAAAATGACAATCCAAGTCACCACAGAAGTGTCAACACATTTAATAGAATTGCCATAACACAGATCCCATTCTCTAAGTGCAGTCATGGCATTAGAAATCAGAAATGATATTAAGAATCAACAATTAACAAAAAAGCTATACCTAAATATTTTTAGAAACAAAAAAAGTAACTGGTGGCATAGGAAAATGTCAAAATTGAAGCTGTAAGAAATAGTAACTCAAGTACAATGTAAAATCCTGTATAACAAAGTGTGTAGGTACAGTGGAAGTCTAACTTATGAGGTAAATTTATTTTTTTTTAATTAAGGGGGTTAAATATTCAACTCAGGATATTAGGAAAACCTTGTAGAGTAAACCTGAGAATACTGAAAGGAGGATAATATAGAAATAAGACAAAATTTAAAAAGGAAAAAGAAGTAAACTTTGGATCTTTAGAATTGCTGATAAAATAGACTTCTAGAAAGACTTAACAAGAAAACAACAATTTATATAAGAATATGTACTATAAACAATAGATATTTTTCAAGTATAAGAAAATATGAATACAGGTGCCAATAAACTCAAGAGCTTCTATTAGCAAGAAATTTTGTACAAAACATTAATTTCTCTAATTGATTTAGAAAACCTAAAAAAAAGAGGTAAAGATACTTTTAAGATTACTTAATGATTAAAATCCCATCAAAAACTGCATCATTGAAATTTACCTCAATTTAAAGAAACCATAATCCTTATACCTGGAGAATAAGAAATAGACAAACATTGAAGATACAGAACTTATACTATGAAGCTAAAACAATGTCTCTATTAAAACTGGGAAAAAACAATTTAAGATAAATTTATAGGTGAATTTCATTTTAGAGCTAAATTAACAAAACACATTTAAAGTACTAGAAAATATAATTCAGGAATACATTAAAAATACACTGTGATCAAGTAGATTATATATCAGGAACATAAGAATGATTCAGCATTAGAAAACAATTATCAAAGAAATACTCCGCTTTAAAAAAATGTAAATGAGGGGAAAAAGCTTCCAATTATTTCAAAAAGAGGGAAAATACATAGCTAACTTGTAAACAAAGGAAATTTCTTTAGAAGCTTTCTTATTTAATTCAAAAAAGACTATCTCTTCTATCCAACATTGTACAAAAAGTACTAGCCTATGTAATAAAATGAGGGCAAAAAAATAGTAATTATTGGAAAAGGAGAGAGCACTTTTTTTTTCAGGTGATACGATTTATCTATGCACAAAATGGAATGAAATGTTCTATATGGAAAAGTCAAATAATCAAATAATTTATACAAAATAATAAAATACAGAATAATCAAATCAAATAGACAAAATATATATTAGACATTATAGAATGTACTAGTAGGTAGAAGATCAATACATCTAGGAATTAGTAACATTTCTATATACCACTAGAATCTAATTAGAAAATATATTGGAAAAGTACCCATAATTGTTTTCTAATGCTGAATCATTCTTATGTTCCTGATATATAATCTACTTGATCACAGTGTATTTTTAATGTATTCCTGAATTATATTTTCTAGTACTTTAAATGTGTTTTATTAATTTAGATCTAAAATGAAATTCACCTATAAATTTATCTGAAATTGTTTTTTCCCAATTTTAATAGAGACATTGTTTTAGTTTCATAGTATAAGTTCTGTATCTTCAATGTTTGTCTATCATAAAAGCCAATATTATAATATGCCTAGGAATAAATCTAACACAAACTGGCAACATCTTTATGGAAATATTACAAAATACTATTAAAGGCAATGAATGAGACCTCAATAAGGGTACAGATATACTATGTTAAAGAACATAAGGACTAAGATGGTAAATATATCAGTCTCACCAATATAAAATCGTATCAAGTTGATCTTAAATGATATTGAGAGTAGGGTGCCTGGGTGGCTGAGTCAGTTTGGCTCAGGTCATGATCTCAGGGTCATGGGATGAAGCCCTGTATCAGGCTCTGCACTGAGCATGGAGCTCCCTTAAGATTCTCTCTCCCTTTCCCTTTGCCCCTACCACTGCCATCTCTTAACAAAACAAAACAAAACAAACACATTAAAATGCAGTGGTAAATATTTCAGAGTAGTGTTTGCATAAGGATAAGCAAATGACCGCTGGAACAGAAAGAATATTTACGGAAACATGACAAAATAGAGATGGCATTGAAAGTTGAGGAAGCAATTACTTTCCATATTTAGTTACACAGAGAAAAATGAAATAAAACCAGATTCTTATCATACCTTAAAAGTCAAACCAATTCCACCTAGATCAAAGATCCAAATGTAATATGTGAAATGACAAAAATTTTAGGAGAAAATATAAGATAATATTTTTGTGATCTTGGGCAAAAAAATGATATTTTTAAAAAGATACAGAAACTAAAAACCATAAGTAAAACTTAAGTGAATATTTTCATTATAAAAAAGGAAAGAAGAGACCATGCTAACTAAAGTTAGAACAAGGCCATTCCTCAGAAGGAAATAGGTATTCAGGTGCCCACCATATTTTCTTAATCTAGTTTTTAAGCCAATCATTTACCTATTTGTTCTGACTTCTAGGAAATGGAGACAATGAATAAATTTGTCACGAAACATCACCAACTCAATTTTTACATTGTCAGGAACAAACACCAATAATTACTAACATTTTCCAAAGTTCAAGGACGTGTATATAGACTTTTATAAAGATCAAAAGTATTACATTGTGTGCCACAAAAATGTAAAAGCACCCTTCAGTTAGGAAGAAAAAATATTAAATTGTCCTTACTGGAGAATTTTAAAGGTCCCTATAGTAAAGCTAATGTCCACAGAATTGAAAGTACAAGATTTATCAGCCAGGTTTATTTTATTTTATTTTTTTAGAGAAAAAAGAAAAGCATTGAATACCATTTGACATAGATATTTTGTTCTTTGTGTAATTCAAATGTGTTGAGGAAATATATAACATTTCAGGAATATTTTATATCTTATACTTTAGCAAAGCACATCAAATTCTCAAACTGCAGGGAATACCTCACTGAAATCCAATACAGAACTTAAAAAAAAAAAAAAAGTGGCTTGTAATATCCCATTTTAAAGAATGGGAGAATCAGGGTAATTTCTTATATCAAATTTCACTTCAAATACAAATTTGTCAGAGATTTCACCACCAAATATCAATTCTTCAGGGAAGCCTTTCCTACAATGATCACTAGGTACACACTGTACTTCACTCTAGCATTTTTCACACTGGCTGCTATGTTCCATGTTGATAGTGTTGGTGACTGCATTTCCTTGCCATTGAAGCTTCGAGTACTATTTTCCACAGAGTTTGCAATGGGCCAGACATTCTCTAAGCAATTTGCAAACATTAACTCACTTAATCATCACAACAATCCTGTAAAGTAAGTATGATTATCTTTTCCCTTTTACAGATGAAAAAATAGAGGCAGGAAGGTAAGTAATTTGTCCCAGGTCATACATCTGCTAAGCAGCAAAGTCAGGATTTAAATCCAGGCAGTGAGAGTTGCCCACGCAGATATAAGAGCTGCAGCACTTACTCAGCTATTAGGGAAGACAAAATATAAACAAACAAACAAAACCCCCCAAAACCAACAAAAAAAACAAACACTAAACAAAACAAAATAATAGAGAACTTGACAAAACTTGTACAACACCAGTTTTTAGACATAGGCCAATGAGCACTGCAAGGCTATTATCCCTAATGAAAAGAAATCAAGGAAAGTGATTCCAACCATAAATCAGACTTTTTTTTTTTTCTTTTTTTTTTTTTTGGCCTGGAAGCTATTTCCAGATAGCAGTGCAGTACATAGAGGGTCAATCCCAAAAGAGTCCAACAGTTCTGCTAAATGAAAGAGGCAGTGGTCAAATGTTTAGGAGTCCAAGATGGCTTAAAAGTATAGGTCCTCATATCAGGAAAAGGGAAAGAGAGAGAGAGAGAAGCAAAAGGAAGAAAGAGCTCAGTTCTCTCTATGAACGTCTTCTCAAATTTTTAGTTGGTTATATAAGAATAAGCACAGGATAAAATTCTATGAAGTTTGAGAAATGGCTGCTGTGAGAGAAAGTACAATTGTCTAAAAGCTAAAATTGAACCATTGCAAAAACTCACATAAGGCTGAGAATCATTTGATATTTTTGTCTGCTAGATTAAATACAACTTCATGAGTACCTGAAGCATTAAATGAGGACCCAAGGGGCATTATGTCTTAGTAGTGGGACTAACTTGCCCTAGAGTAGAGATCACTCTAGAATCACATACAAATTAAACAAAGAAACAAAACCCCACATGTGCACACACACACACACACACACACACCTCTATGAAATATTTGCAAGTAGTTTTTTTAATAAGTGATTCAAAAGTTTTTAAAGAAACAAAAGTTACCACTCAACAATGAATTCTAAAATGTCCAGCCTCCAGGCAAGAATTTTTAGTAATCCAAACAAACAGGAAAACATGACTTTTTTTTTCAAAATAGTAGAAACAAATCTTGAGATAATAAAATGAGGAATTATCAGATAAGAGTTTTAAAACAGCCATGTTTCAGGATATAAGAGAAAACATGATCACAAGGATAAAGAGATAAAGCATAAAGATAAAAGATAAAGAGATGTGAAAAACATCATGAGACCCACATGTATAAAAAATAAAATAAAGGAAGTAAAATGTCTACTTTAAATTAATACCAAATCAGTTATTACAGAAGGAAAAAAACAGTGAACTTGAACATACAGAGACCATGCAGACTGCGGCAGAGAGAGAAAAAAAACTGAATAAAAATAACCAGAACCAAGTGTTCTATGGGATAACATTACTAATATATGATAACTGAAGTTCAGGAAGAAAAAAGAAGTGGAGTTCAAAAAATAAACTATTTGAGAAATAATACAGAAAAAAATGTACAAACCAAAAAAAAAAGAGATTATTTTAAGAATATACAAACATTTATAGATTTGATAGAAGATAAAATCCCACAGATCCAAGAAGCTACAATGAAGCTTAACAAAAGAACAAGCAAAACAATATCAAAGTCTATCACAGAAGTTGTTGAAAATTCAGGTCTATAAGCAAAATCTCAAGATCAACCAGAGATAAAGCAAGACATTGTTTGGTACAGAGGAAGAAAGATAAAAACAGTATTAACTGTCTTGTCAAACATCATGCAAGCCAGAAGATGATGGAACAACATGTTTAAAGAAAGAGATCAACCTAGAATTTTTTCAGAATGACATCTAAGATAAAATTGCTAAATCTGTGGAAATTAAACTACATAATCCTAAATACTACACAGTATTAGGAAATGTGTGGGATATAGCAAATCCAAGTATGTGGCTCCAGAGACACTGCTCTGAACAGCTGTCCGTACTTTATCAGATCTATTTTTATTCTGAGACCGGCAGGTAAGAGCCTGTTTTCCTCATTTATACTGAAGGGACCTGAAACCAGAAGGAATCTAAAAATCTGATGAAGGATCTGGTTGCAGAACTACCGAACTTAGTCTATTGTCTACTCACTGCACTGTATCCTTATTTCTAAAATCTACAGGTTCAAAGACTTAACCAAGGAGTAGGTGTTATACAATACATTTTAAGACATAAGGAGCTGGTGAGGAGGGAGAGTGTTCCCTTCCAATGCAAAGGGAAACTAAGTGGCTAGAAGACTATGGGTTAGGGAGTCTTGTTTCCACTATAAATCAGTTAATATCTTTTAAATTATGCATCCTTTCATACGTACCTATTTTTTTAAAAACAAAATTTAGCTGGGCACCTGGGTGGCTCAGTGGGTTAAAGCCTCTGCCTTTGGCTCAGGTCATGATCCCAGGGTCCTGGGATCGAGGCCCGAGTGGGGCTCTCTGCTCAGCAGGGAGCCTGCTTCCTCCTCTCTCTCTGCCTGTCTCTCCGCCTACTTGTGATCTCTGTCTGTCAAATAAATAAATAAAAAATCTTAATAAAAATAAAAAAATAAAAACAAAACTTAGCCAAATGATAAGGATGCAATAAAAATAAATTGCCTATAAGTTGCCTGTGTTTATGTCTTGAATTTTATTCTAATTCTATTATAAAAAATAATCTTGTACTTGGCAAATACATAAAAGATATATCATCTTGCTCTTTGATCATTCTTTATATTTACTCAGTTATTTTGTTTACTTTATATTTTAAATGATAACATTTTATTTGAAATTTTTACTTTTTTAAAAATTAGTATTATAACATGCATGTTATCCTGATTGTACAGCTTTTTCATATATATATGCATATATATGTATATATATATATGTATTTTAGTGGTTCTATCTTATTCTTTTGAATATTTATGCTAAAATACAGTTTGCAGTTATTCCAAATATTGAATGTTTTGGTTGTTCATAATTTTTTACTTTCTTAATTGTGCGGTAAAAGTCCTTAGTGCATGAAACATTATGTTTTGTTTTTAGGTTTGTATTGGGATAAATTCCTAAAGTTTACTTTGAATGTGAAAAATATATGAATATTTTTAAAGACTGGATTATATCTCTCTATTATGCACTATATTTCCTCTGTTTTTAACAATTACCTTATTATCTTCTCAGGACAGTGACCTCAGGGACAGTGTTTATGTTCTTTACTGCTCTGTTTTAGTGTCCAGCAGGTGGAAGTGACTGATTTTACCAATAGATTCCTCCCAAACTGTACAATTCCACATTCTCATTTGCAGTGGTGGGAAATGTCTATTTCTCCTTTAATTTATTGGGTTTATAATTTGTTTATTTCATTTCATATTTTTTTCATTTTTAAGGGATTTTGTTTATTTGAGAGAAAGAGAGAACATAAATGGGGGGAGGGGCAGAAGAGGAGGGAGAAGCAGGCTCCCTGCTGACCAAGGAGCCCTAGGGAGGCTAGACCCCAGGGCTGCCCAGGGATCAGGACCTGAGCCAAAGGCAGCCACTTAACTGACTATGCCACCCAGGTGTATATTTTTTTCATTCTTATTATAAGTTTAGTATCTTATTAGCTTAATAAGCAGATATCATACCTTTCTTCAATTATTAATACATTTGAACCTACCCAACCATTATTTATAGGCTCTTGCTTTTCTTTCTTTCCCGAAGTATCTCCCCAGACCTTTTGGTACTTACCTTATCCATCGGAATGGACTCATCATATATGAAAAATTTCTAATCCCTTGACTTTCATACTTTTTGCCACTATATCCTCAATTGTTGTTATTTAACTGTTTAATTAAAAAGAAACAATACTCATTTTTTGAGCCAATGTAAAAACAATCCTACTTCAAAAACATATATGTTATTGTCTGAAGAAGCTGCCCAAAGGGCATGTATTTTAAAGCATAATATGGTGGTGAAATTTCTCTATCTCCTATAACACAACCTCACTATCCCCCTCTCATCAGACCAATTAGTTGTGAACGCTAAACTGTTTTTGCATGCTGTTAATCCTTTTTTGTGCTATTTTTCAAAAATAAAGGTAACAAATATGAACTCATTAAAAATCTAAAGTCAAATCAAAATATCTCCTTCCCTAAAATATAATTAAATTGTGCCAAATTCGTGTTTGTTTTTTTTTTAATAAGAAAAAGTTAACAGTCCAGAAAATAAAGAGTTCGGCCCCAGAAAAACATTTAAAGACAAAAGAAAGAAGAAGTCAAAAGGTTCCAGAATTTAAATTGCCCAGAATAGATGGTGTGTTTTCTAACTGCCATGGACTGCCCACCATGCCCTCCATGCTGTCAGTCATACAATGAACAGAATAACAGAATGAGAAGTGGTCAACTCAGCCTTCCACAATCCCAGCTGAGCTCTTCAACTTGGAACCCGAGGTCCTCTATCTACAAAAAAAAAATAAAATAAAATAAGAAGAAAAAACAAACAAACAAACAAAAGAAAGGAAGCAAGGAGAGAGAGAAAGAAAGGAAGAAAGAAAGAAAAAAAGGAAAGAAAAGAAAAAGAGAAAAGAAGAAATCAGAAGATAAGAGAAGAGAAAACAAAATATACATATATCTTAATATAAAGAAAAAAGGGATTTTCAAATGAAATAGAAAAGATGGACATAAAAAAAACTTAACTTGTAGTCTGCTCATATAAAACAAAAGAGCTCTCCCCATTAAACATGGAAAAGAGAGATAATAAAATTGCAGGTAAACAAAAATAATAAAATGAATGAAAAATAGTAAGGGAAGAGTATGGGCAAATAAAGATGAAAAATTCACTCTGAAAAAATACAAAACCAAGAGAGGAGGAGAAAAAAATATTCCCTTGAGTGTTTTGTTTGTTTGTTTTTATGAAATACAGGAGGATACAACTTAAGAATAAAATGATACAACAACATGATAACAAAATAATGGGGAGGATAAAAAAGATTATAGTGCTAGGAATTGAGGAATAAAAATAACATCATTGCATAAATAGTAAATACATAAAAAAAAGAAAATCCATATTTAGAAAGGAAAATAGAGGAATGGTTTGAGGTAATCACTGTTAGAATAGAGGAATAGGACAAAGATCAATAATAGAAAATGGATAGTGATGATCAAATAAAGTTCATTATAAAACAATTAAAAGTTTGATACTAGAAAATAAATATACAGATAGTTAAAATAACATTCAGAAGAATGCATTTTAAGTGTGTCATTTTAGATTGATTAGGAATCATAAATTATTCTGTGATCAGTGAATGAGACCAGAATAATTGACTATTTGGGATAAAAAAATAAAACTGGAATTCTACCTCATTTTTTACATTCAGTAAATTATAGATAATTCCATTAACTGAAACAACTGAAAATATATGACTAATATATGGTTAATTTCCTTTATTTAAAGCAATAGTTATCAAAATTGTAAAATTCTAATAGAAAAATCAGAAATAACCAGTTCTGAGATAAAGTGAATAGTATTTTTTAAAAGATTTGATTGTTTTAGAGGCACAGAGAGAGAGTATCAGTGGGAGAGTGGCAGAGAGAGAGGGGGAAAGGAAGAGAATCTCAAGCAGACTCCCTGCTGAGCAAAGAGCCAGATGTAGAGCTTGAACTCACAACCCTGAGATTATGACCTGAGCCAAGAATTGGATATTTAACCGAAAGACCTACCAGGGCACCCCAGTAAATAGTATTTTTGTATACCATTAGCACCAATGTTTGCAAGTATGAAGAAACATCCATGATTATAAATTTTGTCTGTAGGTTATTTGGTGTAACTGGAATGCATTTAGCAACATCTCTCAACATTTAATGTATACATTCCCACTGATCTACAAATTACACTGCTGGGAATTCACACTAAACATATCTAAATGCTAAAATGTATGTTGAGCATGTTTATTTCAAGAGTTTTCAATACCAAAAAGAAAATTTAAAGTTAGGAGCAGTAAGGAAGTCCAATTAAATTATGATACATTCATTTGACAGATTCAGTCATTAGGAAGAATGAGCTGGGTTTCCATGTCCTAATATGAGCCATGCTCTGCATAGAGCTTCCACTTTGCTTTTATAAGTGACCTCAGAACTACCTGGTTCTGGGAGGTCAGGGAAATGAGGAACAGTGTTTACCAGATTAAGTTCCTGCCACAGAAATCATATTGATGCTGTGCTAGTGGTTGTTGTGGGAAACATTTCCATCATTCGTGCCCTGTGATGTGTGCACTCTGGCTTCTACATAAGAATTGTTCTGCAGAGTAGTTCTGAATACTTTTACTGGAATCCGTGCCTTCAATCTAATTTTTTTTTCTATTTTTTAAGAAAGAGAGAGAGAGCGAGCGAGCAATGTGTCCATGGTAGGGAAGGGAGGAGAAAGGGAGAGAGAATCTTAAGCAGACTCCATGCCCAGCACGGTGATGAGAGGGGGCTCAATTTCACAACCCTGAGATCATGACCTGAGCCAAAGTCAAGAAAGGTTGCTTAACTGACTGAGTCACACAGGCGCCCCACAGTGCTTTCAATCTATTTCTCAAATCTTCCCACTGACTCTGGGAGCTACCTAAAAATCTTTAATAAATTACTCTTTGGCTTAAAATTTAAAAAGTGAATTCTGTTGTTTGCAACTAAGAACCTTGTCCAATATAGAAAATTATCTCGGTGATGGGAATATGGTTCATTTTGTTTTTTTACTTTAAGTTTTTATATATTCAAAAAATCTATAATATGTTACTTGAACATTTAGTGGGACTCAAAGAAAGTAGAGCACGAGATTGCAAAAAGTACTTAGAGAGAAAGTTTCCAAAAAGAGAATCCCGGTGAGTAGCCTACCTTGGCAATTGAAAGATCCAAGATATATTCCAAGTCCTTGAGATTCATGTTATTCTGATAAATGGAGAAAGATATACCAGAAATAGCATATTATCTATTGTCCTTCACATAAGAATAGTGTATGTGATAGACACTTGGATTCTAAACTTTATTAGAGATAGTTCACTTACTGTTCAAGGAAGATATCCATGAACCAATTTTGCTTTTTATTAGAAAATAGATAAATCTAATTAAGACAAGATGAACCAATGAACATTCCAGACATCTTCTA
>PISX010009429.1:41718-75871 GCA_004024625.1 Mellivora capensis
CCCCCCACCAGGCTCACCCCACCCCCCACCCCATCCCCCAAACCCTCAATTTGTCTCTCAGAGTCCACAGTCTCTCATGGTTTGTCTCCCCCTCTGATTTCCCCCAACTCACTTCTCCTCTCCATCTCCCAATGTCCTCCATGTTATTCCTTATGCTGCACAAGTAAGTGAAACCATATGATAATTGACTCTCTCTGCTTGACTTATTTCACTCAGCATAATCTTTTCCAGTCCCATCCATGTTGATACAAAACTTGGGTATTCAATCCCTTCTAATGGATGCATAATACTCCATTGCATATATGGACCATATCTTCTTTATCCATTCACCCGTTGAAGGGCATCTTCATTCTTTCCACAGTTTGGTGCCTGTGGCCTTTGCTGCTATGAACATTGGGGTACAGATGGCCCTTCTTTTCACCACATCTGTATCTTTGGGGTAAATACCCAGTAGTGCAATTGCAGGGTCATAGGGAAGCTCTATTTTTTAATTTCTTAAGGAATCTCCACACTGTTCTCCAAAGAGGCTGCACCAACTTGCATTCCGACCAACAGTGTAAGAGGGTTCCCTTTCTCCACACCCTCTCCAACACTTGTTGTTTACTATCTTGTTAATTTTGGCCGTTCTAACTGGTGTAAGGTGGTATCTCAATGTGGTTTTGATTTGAATCTCCCTATGGCTAATGATGACGAACATTTTTTCATGTGTCTGTTATCCATTTGTATGTCTTCTTTGGAGAAGTGTCTGTCATGTCTTCTGCCCATTTTTGACATGATTGTTTTGTGTGTGTTGAGTTTGAGGAGTTCTTTATAGATCTTGGATATCAGCCCTTTGTCTATAGTGTCATTTGCAAATATCTTCTCCCATTCTGTGGGTTGCCTCTTTGATTTGTTGACTCTTTCCTTTGCTGTGCAGAAGTTTTGATCTTGATGAAGTCCCAAAAGTTCATTTTTGCTTTTGTTTCCTTTGCCTTTGGAGACGTATCTTGAAAGAAGTTGCTGTGGCCGGTGTCGAAGAGGTTACTGCCTATGTTTTCCTTTAGGATTGTGATAGATTCCTGCCTCAAGTTGAGGTCTTTTATCCATTTTGAGTTTATCTTTGTGTATGGTGTAAGAGAATGGTCATTCTTCTATACATAGCTGTCCAATTTTCCCAGCACCATTTATTGAAGAGACTGTCTTTTTTCCATTGGATATTTTTTCCTGCTTTGTCGAAGATTATTTGACCATAGAGTTGAGGTTCCATATCTGGGCTCTCTACTCTGTTCCACTGGTCTGTGTGTCTGTTTTTGTGCCAGTATCATGCTGTCTTGGTAATCACAGTTTTGTAGTAAAGCTTGAAATCAGGCAACATGATCCCTCAGTTTTGTTTTTCTTCTTCAACATTTCCTTAGCAATTCAGGGTCCCTTCTGGTTACATACAAATTTTAGGATTGTTTGTTCCCAGCTCTTTGGAAAATGCTCGTGGAATTTTGATCAGGATGACATTGAAAGTATTGATGGCTCTAGGCATTATATACATTTTGACAATGTTTATTCTTCCGATCCATGAGCATGGAATGGTCTTTCATCTTTTTGGTCTTCTTCAATTTCTTTCATGAGGGTTCTGTAGTTCTTTGAGTACATATCCTTTAATAATTTATATATTCTTAAAGACAGTTAAACTACAAGTGTTTTTAGGAGCTGGACAATATATATTTCGGATACTATCTGCTGCCATAGCAAGGAGTCAATACGTCATCGTAACTCTCGAGTTAGCAACAATGACCCATAAATAGTTTAATCTGTAACCACAGTATGTATCTACTATGGTAGAGCTGCTCTCATCAACTTGTATTTCGGGGACATTTAGGCCAAAAATCATATAAATAAAAGGTTGAAAATGTTATCTAAGATCTATTATTAATTAGCTTCTGTATTATAAGCTTAACTAAATCAAAATGTAGATATTGAACTTCAGGATAATGTTCCTATTAATAAAAAAATTATAAACAGACAGCTCCCCAAGCAGACATCAGCAAATATTGAGAGCTCAATTTATTATATAGTGAAAAAATGACAAGATATAATAGTGTAAATTTTGGCCAAATATAAAAAGTCAGTCTGGGCTGGGAATATTTAGAATCTCGTTTTAGAGATATTGAGGGGCCATTATAAAATGTTTCCCTAATTTATAGCCATTTGTTCTGACGTAGGTAAAAGGCACATAAGAATATGATAGTACTTTATAAATACATTTGAAATTAAAACTCCTAGAGGAACATCAAGACATCTATTTACTTACTAAGAGACTATGCCAAATTTCAACTTATGATAACCTTAATTTTGTTTAATTAAATAGTAAAGTTACTTCTTTGGCAATATTTATATCACTTTGATGTGTTATTTTCTTACCCCCAGTCAGTAAGGCAAACCACCGGTCTTGAACCAATGTCATATTCAAGGTACTTCTACATATGAGTGATTTGGTTTCATTCTAAGTTTGTAAAATTAAATAAGATAGAGCATTTGCTTTGAAATAGTTTATTTCTAGTTATTAAAATGTTGAAGGGAATAATTTTTAAAATATTATTAAAAAGAGAATACACTCAGTTGGTTAAGCATCTAACTCTTGATCTCAGCTCAGATCTTGATCTCAGGGTCATGAGTTCAAGCCCCAGCATGCAGTCTACTTTTAAAATAAATAAATAAATGACTAACTAAGTAAATAATAAAAAGAGAATACACTATTGCACATACTTGTGCAACCCAATTATGAGTAGGGTATAGTTTATACCCTATTCCTTAGGGATTCAAGAAAATGCATGCTTAATTCTACCTGAGAGTAAGGGGCAGAGGGTCAGAGATGGTGTCCTTAAAGAAGCAATAATAGAGTGATCTAAATTGAGAAGAAATAGAGATAAATTGAAATAAGTGATCAAATTTAAAAGAAAAATAACTTCTGAAAAAACAGAAGGAAGGTAAATATGATTGTGAATCTGTTGACCATTTATTGTATGGCAGATATATTCCAATTGTTTTGCATGTCTTATCTCATGTACTTCTCATAATAGGCTTATAAAATAAGCAATATTATTATCCTATGTTGCATATGAGGGAATTGTGGTATAGACAGATTAGGCAACTTCATAAGGTCACAAAGTTAACAAGTGATGGTGCTACATTTCAAACAGCCTCACTCCAATGTGAGGCTTACTATATACCATATCCAAAAATATGCACATGCATACATATATAAATACATATATGGAGAAAAAATAGGGGCATTGATAAATAAAAGAGCTGATTGCTTATGGAAAAAGGCATAATAAAATAAAGCCCACCTAATCCAGGAATTAAAGAAAAGCACAACCATCCAACATTAAAAGAAATAAATAAAAAGATAAACCTAAAGCATTACTACTTTAAATTTTGAAAGAAAACTATGCACAACCAAAGCATTTGAAAACTTTAATAGAATAGATATAAATTCATGGGTAAAATAAATTATTAAAAATAATTGAAAAATATTTAGAACTCCTGAATAAATCAATGGCAAGGATATGAACTAAAAGATGCATCAGTGTATTATTTGAAAATTTTCTGAGAAGTATTAATTTAGAGATAATGAATTTTATACTGTTGAAAAGCAAAATTCCCATTTTGTTAACTATTTTAAACTTGAAAAAGAGGGGAAGATTCCTAATTTGTTGTATAAAACTAGTACAATTCTGATCATGAAGCACTAACAAGAAAGCATTCATTATTTGTATGATGAAGTAGAATTCATTTCAGATCTTTCTGGATGGATCCAAATTAAAATATCTATTAATACAAATCATCTCAAGAGTAGGTCAAATGAGAGAAACTATAATTCCGTTGATAGGTGCTAAAAAAGATTTTTTTTTAAGGAGAAACATAAACAGTATTTATTCTGATTAAAAGTTTTCATAAATGAGTTAGCAAAAGCATTTTCTTAGGGGCACCTAGGTGGCTCAGTCATTAAGTGTCTGCCTCTGACTCAGGTCCTGATCCCCTGGGATCAAGCCCAGCAACAGTCTCCCTGCTCAGCAGGAAGCAGAGAGCTCACTTCTCCCTCTCCTATTCACCCTGCTTGTGTTCCCTCTCTCATTGTGATTCTCTGTCATATAAATAAATAAAATCTTAAAAAAAAAAGCATTTCCTTAAAATGAGGAAAACTATATCAAAACAAAAATTAAACATGAAACCTAGTAGTGGACGAATATAGATTTTTTTCTGAAGTCTGGAACAAGATCAGGATCTCCACTATTATCATTATAATTTAAGACAATTCTGATGTTCTACCCAGATTTTTTAAAAAGGTTAAAATTTGAAATTGTATTGGCCAATGTTATTCTGGCATGGTTGGAAAAACAAAAAGGCCAACAATTAGAAAACTGTTTAAGCTCATAAGAAGGTGAATAAAGGTTAATATTAAAAAATAAATAAAAAAGAATAATTATTCTTAATGCAAGCAGATATTTTTAAAATGTAATGAGAAGAGATACCATCCAGATAATGACAAATAAATGTACAATATATTTCTTCTTTCTTTCTCTTTTAAAAATAGTTATGTAGCAGTAACTTGTTTGAAACACTGTTACTAGAGCTATAGATATGAAGGACAAAGTTCTGACTGTCAAGTAATACATACTCTAAGATGTGTTTAAAGGAGATCATTAACACACATATAAATATACAACCTCATTTTAGGTAATTAATATTACTCAGAAGAAAATCAAAGCAGATAATACACTATGAATTTATAGCAGTGAGTCACACAAGCTTGGAAGAGTATTTATCTAGGCTGGTCAAAGAAGACCTCCCACAGAGTTGACATTACTTTTGCAGAAAAAAAATCAGGTTTTTGTCTTGGTTTAAATTTAGATAAATATTTGATATTTGAATAATAACATCTGATAAACTAATGAATATGAATCAATAACTGAGCAGAAAAGTTGAGTCTTAAGATATAAATTCAAATATTTTAAATATATAATTTTAACTTAAATTTAAATATTTAAAAGCACAGATTCAATGAACTTAACTCATATTTAACCATCATGCTAATAAGGAATATGAAAGAATTACAAAGCATAAAGAAATTCTATGGGATTAGAAAAATAGGATTTGAATAATAAGAGATTAATTTGCCTTCCTCCATTTCAAAATTCAAAACATATAGCTGTTAATTCCCCCAAATAGTGAATATGTTTAATAGCACTGAAATGCCAATGAGTTATTTTTAATATTATAAAATGATTCTAAATTCACATGGAACAACAGTGGAATAGAAAAACAAAATGTTGAGTAAGTTTAAGAATGAAGATAAATATCCCGTGTGATATCTTAAAATTATGTTAGTTATAAAAGTATGTTCTTGGTGTAAGAATTAACATAAGATCTTGGAAGAGCAGAAAGTTTAGAGATAGACTCAAGCATGTACAGTCCATTCAGTATACATATAGCATTTTACATGAATCAATAAATAGTTCTGGACAAATATCTTTCTTTTTCCCAGTTAGCCAATATAATTCCAGATAGTTTTTAAAGTTAAAAGTAAAAGTAAAACAAAAAAGTGCTGAAAAAAAATGTCTAAGTGAACATGTATTTGATCTTGGAATTAGAAAAGGTTTCCAAAAGAAAGAAACATAAAAATAAGTACTGATGAATTTGTGAGCATAGGTAAGAAAGTCCCAACTAAATAATCTTAAAAGCACACAGTTAATTGGAAAAAACTACAGAATTTTGATAAGCACATAAAGAAAAAATATAAATGGTCCAAAGAAAAAATGCCAAAGGATATGAATAAATAATGCACAAGAATAATCATAAGGGGCCAATAAATGCTTAAAAAGAAATGTTAATTCTCAAAGACCATCAAAGATGTACAAATTTGGGGGCACCTGGGTGGCTCAGTGGGTTAAAGGCTCAGGTCATGATCCCAGGATCCTGGGATTGAGCCCTGTATTGGGCTCTCTGCTCAGCAGGGAGCCTGCTTCCTCCTTTCTCTGCCTGCTTCTCTGCCTGCTTGTGATCTCCATCTGTCAGATAAATTAAAAAAGTTTTTAAAAAAAAGATACAAATTTAAAGTTTACTGTTATTTACTTATCAGATTGGCAAAGATTTAAAATGATGAACACATTCAGAGTTGGCAACATGAAAAGTGACAGGTATTTTCATACATCGGTAAAGGGAGTATAATTTTTTTCAATCTTTATAAGGGTAATCTGGCAATTAAAATCAAGACTCGATATTACATGTACACATATTTTAATTCACTGTTTCTACTTTAGACTGTATTAGAAAGAAATAGGCATAGTTAATGCACAAAGAGTCTTTTACAAAGATATTGCTGCAGCCAGTTAGTTAAAAGTAGTTCACGTGAATTAAGGGTATGTTTTGAATGAATGAAAACACCAAGTTTTCAAAATGAGTTTGAATTTCAGAAACTGCTCAACGTACATTAGTAAGTGAATAAAATATACAACTGCAAGTTTATCATTAAATGGGTAACTACATTTGAGCATGAAGAGGTTTGCTGTGTAACTCTCGTTGGGCTAGTTAAGGAGAATTCTATTCTATGATTTTCTTTCACTATTTTTCTAGTATTTTATATTGACTGTGAAATAATTTTATAATCAAAATAATATTCTTAAGAGAATAAACCAAGATTCACTGTCTGTAAAACTACACCTGGGAAAAGGGCTTCAATAATCTACCTCCTGAGTCTTACGAGATTATGGTGAGCAACAAGAGAGGTATAAACTATTTGGAGGGTGAGTTAAGAGATTCAGAGAGACAAGAGATTTATGCATCCTTTTAGGATACTAAGTTGCTACTTAAGCATTTTGTCAGTTGCTTTAAATCTTTCACTTGGTCACCGTTAATGCACTAATTCTCGGTGATGACCTGAAGAATTTAAAACACTTTCTTAAGCAAGTAGTTTATTCCCAGAAGCCGGCTCTCAGTAGAACTTCGGCACTGTTTTTAAGAATGCACGAGAGCAAGACCACCCATTTGCTTAAGGATTCAATAAGCTGGGTTTGGCAAGTCAAAACCTTATAAGTATTAGTGAATGGTGAAGAAAAGTTTCTGGTCCCTTATTGAACTCAAGAGATACAGAAACACTAGTGTGTACAATCATGGTCCAGTAAGCAAGGATGTGTTTTACAGGCCCTCCAAAGCAACTGGCAACCCAGCATGGTGCTCTCAGGCAGGGAAGAAAGCAGAAGGGAATGAGGACTTGCTATAGTTCAACGAGACTGATTTACTGAGGTTAGACTCAAAAATTCCAAAGGGACTTGCAATAGTGGGCAAATTGTAGAAAGAAATTTAGGCCACTCTGGTCTGGGTTATTAAAACAATTGCAAGATGTTGCTTCTAGTGTCTGGCTACTTTCCAACAGGCACATGGCATTTCTCATTACACTAACTTATTCACGTTGTTTAATGTTGTAGGCCCTGTCCAGAACTAGGCTATATTCATATGATACATACAAGAATTGGTATATTTGTTTCACAGACATAAAAATTATAGAAACTATCATGAATGTTTTATTATGGTAAGTTTACAAATTAACTGGAGTAACTGTACTCTACCCTGAAGGCTTCAGCAGAAAACAAAACTGGGAATTATGGTATATCCCTTCTATTGTAGTGAGCAATATATTTGTTTTTCTGGTTCTCTGCTCAAGCAGAGTTTCTTTTTTTCTTTTTTCTTTTCCCTCCCTTCTCCCTCCTTCTCTTTTTCTTTCTTTCTTTCTTTCTTTCTTTCTTTCTTTCTTTCTTTCTTTCTTTCTTTCTTTCTTTCTTTCTTTCTGTACAGAGGAAGAGAGAGAATCCCAAGCAGCCTCCATGCTGGGCGTAGGACTCCATCCTACAACCCTGAGATCAAGACCAAGGCCAAAATCAAGTGTCTGATGCTTAACTGACTGAGCTACCCAGGCGTCCTGAGGTCCAGTTCCTTTTTAAGTAAAATGTTCAGAACAAAAGATCACTGCATGATAACTGGGAGTGAAGTATAAGACCTAACTGTAAGAAAAACCCAGTAAGAAAAAAACTAATTAAGAAATTATTAATATATTTATAAAATATTCTGAGTTATTTTTTTTAATAAATGGAGTACAAAATGAAACACTCGATTTTTTTTTAGAACTTCTGCTCATCCATTCATTTTTTCATTCATTCAACTAATAATGTGTTTCCTTATTGAGTCTCTAACTTTTAGACATCATTCAATGAAAGCGACATAAAAATGGTATGTAATCTCTAGCCACAAAGAGATTGAAGGAACAAATGTACTATCAAGTGATCTCATCATGAAATAAGTGCTCATAAAAATATGCTGAAAATACTATACTCATTTTAAGATAAAATGAAATATACAAAGGTTATAATGTGCTATTTATTTTATAAAAAGTGCTACAGTATATTAAATAATGTGTAATGCCAGGTAGTCGCTCGCTGCTTTACTAAGTACAGAAGGGACAGTATGGCATGAGATAATGAACATGAGCTTTTAAATCTGAAGGATTTAATACATATAGTACCTAAATGAACTTTAATTCTTCTGAGTTTTAGGTTTTGTGTTTTTTAAGTGGGTATGACTTTACTTATGTCACAAGTTTTTTTCTAAGATTCCTATAACAAAGAAAATAAAAGAGCTCTATGTATCTTAAGAATGCATATACATTTTTATACTTAATGTAATGGTAACAGTCTCCAAGGAGTCCAGAAGAATTAATATGAATTTTCAACTATTGGATGCATTACATTTTGAGAATCTGAAAATGTGTATCAAATCAATAATTGTCATTTCTTTTTGAAAAACTGATTTGTTATAGTCTTGTAATTCTAATTTGATAGAGGAGCATGAAAAGTACTTCGTGTTGCCAATACGATTTCTAATTCTGCAACTGCTTCTCCTATGGCTAGTATTACTACCACTACCATCATTATTACCGGCAAAAGTTCACACATCAGGGCACCTGGATGGCTCAGTTGGTTGAGCATCCAACTCTTGGTTTTGGCTCAGGTCATGATCTCAGGATTGTGAGATCAGGCCCCAGGTTGGGCTCCATGCTCAGCATGGAGTTTGCTTGGGATTCTCTGCCTCTTCTTCTACCCCACCCTCCCTTTGCCCCCAACTTGGGCTCTCTCTCTTAAAAAAAAAAAAAAAAAATTGCATATTTCCAGATGCTCTATTTTCAATTGCTATCAGCTCTACAGAGGAGTACCAGAAAATTTTGTTACAAAAAAGTTAACCTCTTTCAATTTATGGCAGTAACACGAACATCATTTGACATACTATTGCCATAGTCTGAGAAAGGGAAAGTCAGTAGAAGATATTTATAATGTTTTAAGGTCTGGGATATGTGATTTTTTTTTTTTAAAGATTTTATTTATTTGTCAGGGAGAGAGAGAGAGAGCAAGCACAGGCAGACAGAGTGGCAGGCAGAGGCAGAGGGAGAAGCAGGCTCCCTGCTGAGCAAGGAGCCCGATGTGGGACTCGATCCCAGGACGCTGGGATCATGACCTGAGCCGAAGGCAGCTGCTTAACCGACTGAGCCACCCAGGCGTCCCTGGGATATGTGATTTTTAAGGTGATTCTTCAAACACTTGAAACTCATTGGAATTGGGCATAAATTATGATATAAAAACTTTAAATTGCTGGGCACAGTAAAGGGAAGATCTTGAAGTGAGTCTTGAAGAGCTGCCATTAGTCTGGATAAGCAAGTTATTTTTGGCCGGTTCAATTTATCTCTCAAACACAAGTAGTTCTTGGAGAAAGTAATTAAGTTAATTTTGTTTGTTTTCAGTCAATTTTAACATAGGGCTAAGGAAATGTGTTGGTTTAATATTCACAGCATGAGCTTGAGGGAACATTTCAGAATTAGGCTACCAATTTGGATTTTTGAGAACCAAAAGATAAGAAAAAATGTAGAGACAGTAAGTGTAATAGGAATCAAATGTTGCTAGCAACATGCCCCCACAAGAAATTTATATATGCATACATGCATAATATTATCCTATCAAATTATACATATTTGCAAGGTATAATTGGTACACATTTATAATAGAAGTTAATGGCTTGAAAGTCGTTATAATGCTGTATGTTAGCTATGTTTCCATACCAGAAAAGAAAATTTTTTGAGAGAGAGAGAAAATTTTTTGTATACAGTGTGGGGAGAGGGGAAGAGGGTGAGGGGAAGAGAGAATCTTAAGCAGGCTTCTCACTCAGCATTGAGACCAACTTGGGGCTCGATCTCATAACCCTGAGATCATGACCCTGAAATCATGAGCTGACCCTAAATCAAAAGTCGGCCACTTAACTGACTGAGCCACCCAGAAACTCCTCCATATCAAATTTAATTTCAAAGGAATATATTACCTAGTCCAAAATTTCAAAGATGACATCACAGAAGAGCTGCCTGGATTAGTGATGAGGCTTTATAAGATAGAGTTGTAAGCCTGTATCTTTGTTACCTAAATGTCTTTTGACTTATGACTTAGGAAAACAAATTTTGGGTATTTTTTTCTTTTTTCTTTTTTTTAAATTTATTTGACAGATGGAGATCACAAGTAGGCAGAGAAGCAGAGAGAGAGGAGGAAGCAGGCTCCCTGCGGAGCAGAAAGCCCAATGCGGGGCTCGATCCCAGAACCCTGGGATCATGACCTGAGCCGAAGGCAGAGGCCTCAACCCACTGAGCCACCCAGGTGCCCCTGGGTATTATTTTCTACTTACTATTTATCCCTATGTCGCACAGGAGCCATCAGAAAAATAAAAACAAAACCAAAACTCTGAGGAATAAGTAGCAGTGTTTCTTTCCAAATAACTACATGTCATTTCTTTACCCCTGTCATTTCTTTCTCTTTTTCTTGTTGTTCATTTTTTAATTGTTTCCTGTTGAACCACTTGTTTCTATGGAGATATGATTGACACATGTTTGATGTATGCATCTTGATGAGTTCAAAGATAGTATGCACCTGTGAAACTGTCACCATAAACAGTGCCATAAACCATCATTTTAAATATAACTTTTTGAGAATAACTATTGCCACTTTTGGACATATGCCATTAATGAAACTTGTTTGAAAGAATTATTTTGTTTCGAAGTTTCAAAATGTCATTTTAAAGATATGGAGCTCAGAACTAGTTAAGTCTGGTTTTAACTCTTAGATCTGGCACTTGCCACTTGTGTGATTCTGGATAATTTACTTCACCTACTGAAGCCTCTTTTTACCCGAAAGTGGAAATAATAACACTTCTGTGGGGCTGGCATGGGAATTAAATGAAGTAATGAAAGGCAAGTGTTAAAACTATAGTAAACATTATAGGTCGAATTGAATCCCCACAAAAATTCTTTTTTTTTAAAGATTTTATTTATTTATTTGACAGAGAGAGATCACAAGTAGGCAGAGAGGCAGGCAGAGAGACCGAGGAGGAAGCAGGCTCTCGGCGGAGCAGAGAGCCTGATGCGGAACTCGATTCCAGGACCCCAAGATCACGACCCCAAGATCACGACCGCAGCGGAAGGCAGAGGCTCAACCCACTGAGCCACCCAGGCGCCCCTCCCCCCCAAAAAATTCTTAAGTGGAAGTTCTAATCCCCAGTATCTCAAAATGTGACTTAATTTTGCAATAGGGTAATTGCAGATGTAATCATTAAGTTGAGGTCATCAGGGTCGGCCCTAGTATAACACTGCTCTCTTTATTAATGGGGAAATGGGTGCTTAAAGACTTTGCATGCATGCATGCAAAGATGAAGGCATGTGAAGATCTGAGTGATGCTTCTGCAAGTCAAGGAATGCCAAAGATTGCCTGCAGACCACTAGAAGCTAGACAAGGGGCATGAAAGAAATTCTCTCTCATGGCCCTCAGAAGGGAACAATGTATCAATGTGCCTTGAGCTTGGATTTCCAGCCTCTGGGACGGTAAAACAAATTTCTGTTGTTTAAGCCGCATAGTTTGTGTTACTTTGTTAGCGTAGCCCTGGCGAGCTATCCAGTGAACTATTAGCAAAGCTTCCCCTCTGAACTAGTTTTATTATGATCACCAGACTAACCAAATCAAGGTGAGTAATTTATTATTAATAAGCAATAAAGATTCTATTTGCTCTGTGCTTCCACATTCTTACATTATTATGTCATTTGTTTTATGACTAGATACGGAGAGGTCCCAACATCAGATTTATATAAAACTTCAAAGCCATATTAATCTGTTCTAATGGAAATGGAAATGATATTCTGTATTCTAAAAACAACTCATTAATTGAAATGAATACTTATAACCAAAATTGGATTTCTTTTATAAATGTCTTCCAAAATATAGACTTAAATAGAAGCATTTTTAAGCAAGTACTGAGTAATTTCAAGACATATTCTTTGCTTTTTTTCCCCCACACATTGTTTTTGGAAAAGCGTAATAATAATAATAATAATAAAAGGGTGCTTTCTATTTCTTTTGCTAACCTTCAGGCTATGAAAGGAAACTCACATTTAAATTGCAACATTGTAAAAACTGGAGGCCTTAGGGCTAGAGAAAGATGCCTCCAAAAAAAATTTAGAAAAATTCAAGTACTTATTGGCTATACCAGCTGGGAAGTTTTCTTAATTGAATGGTGTTAGACTGGAAAGCAGCAGGAAAATACTGTCATATGTATAAAAGTCAACATCTCTCCAAGAGGGAAGATAAGAAAGGAACTGTTTATTTATTATATATTTTCCTATAAGATGCTTTAAAGTAGCTGTAACATATTATTTATATGACCTGAATCCAAGCTAAATTGATCATTTTCTAAAGGACTCCTCATTTGGAAATGACTTCTAAGAGTGAAATCAAGACAGCACTCATTTTGCTAGTAAAATAACTGGCTATATTATTTTTAAGGCTGACAACACCAAAGCATCTTCTGCCATTATTATTACCGAACAGCATGGAGAGAAAAACATGGTCCAATTCCCTCAGGAAATTAGCACCTAGCCTTCATTTGAGTAAATGATCCAATCAGAACAGGCATTCATCAGGACTTTTCATTGCTCTGGGGAATATTGGAAATGGCAGTAAGATAAGAAGCCCTCGGTGATATTTTTATTTACAATAAGAAATATGTATTTAGTCTTTGTCCCCATTTCTGGCACAGAGCTCTTGGGATTTCCTGAGTGATGAGAGTGATGATGGTGTTCTGTTATGTTAATGAGGTGACCTGGAACACCCTAATATCACCTAAAGTTGGGGGCTGGTTGTCAGGAGAACCAAAGATATAATTAGACGGTTGAAACTTTCAACCTCTGGGGAGCGTAGAGGGGTCTGGATGTTGAATTAATTGCCAACAGCCAGCGTGTTAATCAAACACGCTTATCTAATGAAGCCTCCATAAAAATCCAGAAGAACTGGGTCCAGCGAGCTTCCAGGTTGGTGAATATAAGGAATGCTGGGAGAGTGGTGTGCCTGAGAAAAAATGGTGGCTCCACACCATTTCCCCCTGCCGTGCCCCATGCGTCTGGCTGTCCCGGACTTAAATCCTTTTATAATAATCTGGCGCTTTAGTAAGTAAAATAGTTTCCTGATTCTGTAAGTCTCTCGAGCAAATTAATTGAACCGGAAGAAGGGACTGTGGGAACCTCTAATTTATAGACATGTGGTCCAAAACACAAGTGACAACCTGGGCTTGTTACTGGAGTCTGGGGGATGGGCAGACTTGTCCTGCAGAACCCTTAACCTGTGGAACCTGATGCTATTTCTGATAGTTCCAAAATTGAGCTGAATTCCTAGACACCCTACTGGTGCCCAAGCAGTGCTTGGTGGTGTATGAGGACTCCCTCCCGGCCCCAACACAAACATTAGAATTGGGTCCAGGAACTCAAAAAGACTCTCTCCTTTGAAACATAATATGAGGGCAAAAGAGACCCCAAAGTCATTCATTCATTTAACAAGTAAGTACGGACACCTGTTCAATGAAAGGCAAGTAGCTAGGTACAGAATACACAGTCATGAATATAGCAAAGTGCCTCATCTACTATGGGTACAAAAAAAGTTACACAAACTGCAAATTCTGACTTCTATGAAGGAAACAAACCAGGTATTTTAAAGATTTTATTTATTTATTTGACAGAGATCACAAGTAGACAGAGAGGCAGGCAGAGAGAGAGGAAGGGAAGCAGGCTCCCTGCTGAGCAGAGAGCTGATGTGGGGCTGGATCCCAGGATCCTGGGATCATGACCTAAGCCAAAGGCAGAGGTTTTAACCCACTGGGCCACCCAGGCGCCCCAAAACCAGGTATTTTAACAGAGGATATGAGGGGCCTGAATTACTCTTCCTGAGAAGAAGAGTAATTGAAGTTAGGAACTGATAGATGAGGAGAGGCAACATTTGCAAACAGCAGGTGAAGAGCATTCTAAATTCTACTAACACGTGAAGAAGCCCAAGGTGGAAACAGCTTGCTATATATTCTGGGAACAGGGCAAGAGGTTGAGGCTGGAGATCTAACAGGGAGCTGCTCACAGAAAGTATTATAGGCCATAAGGAGAAGTCCCGGCTTTCAGTTTGAAAAAGCACTGGGATAATATTGAAAGTTTTATAGCAGGAAGATTTTTCAGGACTGTTTGGTGTTTTCTTTGTTGGTTTTTCTGGTTTGTTTCTTGCTTTTTAATTGTGGTTCTTGTTTGGAGATTACTTTAAAAGAAGACTTGATTCAGTGGGAACTGGTGAGTGGACCTCCTCAAATAGGTTTTCACATTACGAGCATCTGTTCTTTACTTTTTAGTGTGTTTTAGCATGTTTTTAGTATGTTTCAAACACAAGGGTGTTTCAGGTGAATCTTTTCTGTCCATCTTTCAGACTTAAAAAATTTAAACTATTCCATTGGCTAAGGGGTGACTGTGCTTAGAACAAACCCGCAGTTTCCTTCTCATCTCATTTGAACCCCCATTTCTCACCAGAGTTATAAAACTGAACTCAGGGGTGCCTGAGTGGCTCAGTTGGTTAAATAGCTGACCCTTGATTTTGGCTCAGGTCATGCCCTGGGCTCCTTGCTCAGCTGGGAGTCGGCTTAGGGATTCTCTCCCTCTGCCCCTCCCCCTGCTTGTGTGCATGCTCTCAAATGAATAAATCTTTAAAAAAGAAATCTGAACTCATACAAAAGTGAAATTGTGCTAATTACCAACTTCGATCCTGATAATTTACAGCAGCTTATTAAAATTGCTAATTGCCTTTCTACATATCTATTTTTATCTTATTTAGATGCATTTGAAGTGTGTAAAAACAAGCCTTTTAAGCAAATTTTGTTAGAAAACAAATTTAACACAATATGCTTTGTAGAACTTCTGTTCTTTAAATTATGAATCAATGCCTAGTAGTCAAGTATCTATTGTTTCTGATCACATATAGAAAATTCTTATATGTTTCTCACACTATAATCTATAATAGAGATTAAAACTTTGGAAAATTAAGCAAAATAAATGAACTTAAATCAAAGCAAAGCAAAACTACTACTGACAATTCAAAGTCGTACTTTACTTTGTTTAACTCAGATTAGTGCCAATCTGGCTGTTTATGACCACTTGAAAATCATTCCTTTTAATACAATTCCAATGTCCTTTGAAAAAGTGTATTTTCACCCATTATTTACAGGCTAAGGGTTTTTTTTTTTTAAATCACCTTATCAAGATATGATGTCTGCTTCATGCAGTAAAAAAATGCTTTCAGCCTTTTCCATTTTGGGCACTCATGGAAAATAATACAAATTGTTCAGCCTTCTGTGATATGTAGCTGAAACTGGTCATATCTGTCTCTAGCCTCACAATGCCTTACTTGGGCCCCCCCCAAGGACTGAGGTATTGTGAATCCCCTCAGTCTCCTAAATTCCATGGCATAATAATACAAATGAATGAGAAGCTCTGTCCTGATCATTTCCTAGACTTACCTCAACACTGAATCCTTTTTTAATCTTTTAAATACTCACAATTATAACCTGGAATTGATGTCCCCAGTAAGACCACTGGCAAATACTAGTGTAGGGATCATGGGAAGAATCTCATGTGCCTGACACAGCAGCTTCTCTCAAAACATGGATGATCATGGATGACCCCCCCCCTTTTTTTTTTTGGCTTGGATTCAAACAAACTCCAACCATTATGGATAATGGATTTATGCAAAAGGATGTGGTAAATTTGAAATTCAAGGTGACTGTTATAATGGCCAACTTTGTTGAGAATGTATTGGAAAATAACAATGATGTTTTATGGTTTGTGTTCTTACATTGTTTTTTTGCAATACCCCACCTGGCTTTTTAAATAAATTGCCTTCGCCCGGTGTTTAGGATATCTTTTTTTTTTTCTTTCTTTCCATTTTTTACACTACTTAATCATCTATAGAATTATTCTTGTGATTCTTTTAGATATTTTAGATAAAAGGTCAATTTCTGTGCTGATTATTACTTCCCTTCTCATCAGTTCATAAATTAGGAGCTGTGAGGGCACTGGTGAGCTTACAGTAATGACATTTGATCTTCATCAAATATTTACTACAAATCTACTTGATTTCAAAGCAGCACAGGAGTTCCTTGGGATTTGGGGTCTGGCATTTACTACATGTGTGGTGAATAAGAATATCTTACTCAGAATTACTGTGACAATTACATGGAATAATATGTGTTGGGGATTTATTTAGCACAATGTGTGGCTATTTGTAATCATCCAACAAAATATAACAGAAAAATTAAAAGATCCTTTGTGTCTACTCTGGTTGTCACGGTATTACCAAGATTCAATATCGCAATCCTTTTGATGGCAAGGTAGAAAATGGATTAAAGGAGAGGAAAGGAGTCTGAAAGAGTCTTGGACAGGAGATAATTAAGTTATAATTGGAGATATGTTTCAGTTATGGAGACATGTTTGTAGAACTGGAAAGTAGAATTTACAAGACCCTGTGAATGACAAAATGGTAGGAGTAATGAAATGGGACATAAAGCAAAGGATCCCCGAGTCTGTCTGGGGTGACTTTATGGTTAGTGCTCCCCCTTCTGTGGTTAGTTGGAAATACCAGCTTTGGAAAAGTTAAATTAAAATGGTGACACGGGGCGCCTGGGTGGCTCAGTGGGTTAAAGCCTCTGCTTTCAGCTCAGGTCATAATCCCAGGGTCCTGGGATCCAGCCCCACGTTGGGCTCTCTGCTCAGCGGGGAGCCTGCTTCCTCCTCTCTCTCTGCCTACTTGTGGTCTCTGTCAAATAAATAAATAAAATCTTTAAAAAAATAAAATGGTGACACAATAGATAAGTTTTCATGGCAGGATCTATGATGTTTTCATTATTCACAACCTTTCTTCAGAAGGCCTAAAGTGACTAAAAAGCAGACATCTAAGTATATCTGTCATTTTGGGCCATCATTCAAGTCCATTGTCCTACAGGCTATAACCTCTTTTAGGTACCCATCTTTTTTGTTTAGTTCCTGTTTACATTATAATTTACTTGTAATAATTGGTAATGTAAAATGATCATATGAAGCTTATGATGATGTTTTCTGTTTGGAAGTTTAGAAAAAATAACCTGGGATTTAATGGAGAGTAGGAGGAAAAAAGAGGAAAGAGAAGAGAGGCACTTACTGACTCTTCTATAAATCCCTGAAACCGTGGCCTATTCTTCCAGTAAAAAAAAAAATAATAATAATAATAATAAATCTTACAGTCTTTCAGTTTAAAAACCAAATATTGAAGAAAAGAGGACTTTTAACTAGAGCTACTCTTTAATGAATGTCTGTAGCTATGCTGTACAAGTTGAAGACGTATTTTTCAAGAGCAATTGTTATTTCCACAAACTTGTTTTGTTCTTATTGCTTCCAGATGATGTAAATAGATTTTCTTCTTTGAGGTTATTTCTTATATGACTAAGTAACCAGTAAGATTCACATTTTGGGTTCTGTTACAGAAATTCACGAAGAAATATTTTGAAATAACTTCTATTCCTTCTATGAGTGCTAAGTCCATATTTCATCTGTCATTATCTGTTCTCTATTTCTGTTTCTCCCTCTCTTTGGAAATATTTGGCCAAAGTTAACATACAACAAATACAAAGAAAATGCAGCTCCTCTAATAAAGAGATGTCCAGATCATGCACATAATTCTATTTCTCTTTAAAATCTACCCTTTATCGTAACAATTTTCCACTTAGAGGGGCAACTACATTCCTTTGGGATACGAAGGTAGCAATTAGTGTAATCTAGTAAGACAGAAAATATTGCTGCATGGAAGTCCACCAAATAATCATGGAGATAATATCAAATAATCATAAGAGATAATATAAAGTGAATGCTTTGTGTCCTCCATCCCATGCAATATTGTGAGAACATGTTTTTTGCTTTTTTTGTTGTTGTTCAGAGTTGTTTTTGTTGTTTGTTGTTGTTGTTGTGGTTAGTTTGAGAATCCACTCTGCTATGTAAAGTTTAAGAAAGAGATTTATTATAGGTATTAAATGGATTGCAGAATCCTTAGGAGGCTTGAAAATACAGGCTTTAGACTTTGTGTTTGGGGACATCCCAAACTTGCCACAGATTAGTGTCTCAGCAGGATCTGCTTCTCCTCCCACTCTGACAAGCCGCCTGCTGAATTGAGAAGCTGCTGCTGTTGCTGTCAGCTCTACTGTTACACTGTCTCTGACAAAATTTGAACCCCCCAAATGTGTGACCTGCAATCTACCTCCTTCCCCTTATGGTTCAGTTTTGAATTCAAGTCCCACAAGATGTTGTCTTGCAGTACAAGAAGACCCACTGGAATGTGGTTAGGACTGATGAAGAGTGAACAACTTCTCAGTATTTGCTATACCTTTATTAAGCCATGTACTCCTCACAACTATCATAAGAGATCAGTAATATTGGTATCCCCAATTTACATGAGGGCATGGGGGCAAGACAAGTTTACCTCCTTGTTTAGCGTTACCCAGCTAAAAGGAAGCAGAACCCGATTTTGAACCCAAGACATACTGGCTTCTGAGTCTTCTCTCTGGCTGTCTTACTTTGCTGCCTCTCCAGGAGCTGACTTCAACTTGTGCCTTGTGGGAAATGCCTGCAATATTTAATGAGGGGGTCATGTTTTGAAAGCTACTTCTAGGTTGTTTATTTTTCCATGCTTTTTGGCTATGACAACAGAAAGCATATAATAATGGAAGTAGAAATAGACAAGGAGACTGGAAATCTGAATTTTCATGATAGTTCTTCTGACCATGATCTGGGTGAGATTAAATCAAATTTTTTGGCCTTACATTCTTCTTTAGGTAGTTGGGACAGATCAGCATATTCCAAAGGGTTTTCTGTGGAATACTAATTCTGGTGATGCTCCTCAAAAAAGGGTCCTAAGATCACATATGGGTGCAAAATGCCATATAATACAATTTGCTCTCAGAGAGTAACAATGCATGTAGCTTTTTTAAAGGCTCAGAGTACAGCCAAAAGGAGAAAAAAAAATTAACCTTGTTTGACTCAGTACATCATTAAATAGTTTTGAAAAACTTTTTTTTAATCAAATATCTCCAAAATACTGAGATAGAGGATCGCTGAAAATACCTTGAAGAGATAAATGTGATAATTTTCTCCAGGTACTCAACAGAATCACAGTATGCATTAGTGAAGACTCTTGATTGCAAGAAACATGATTCTCGTCTAACTTAAATAGACAAGAAAATTCAGTAGATTCCATGAGTTTTGGATGAGAATAAGAAAACAGGATACAACCAAGCCTCAGGAATGAAATAAACCCAGACAGTAGAATAAAAACTAGGTCCTGTCTTCATCTCCTGTCTGATTCTTTTGTATGCCTAGGCATTGTTGTAACCAATTTCAAGTTAAAATGTTCTTGTTCGGTCTTCAGACAGACTCCATAAAATTTCTCTTGGCCCCAGTTTAACATTTTTGTGGAGTGATCTAATTGCCCAACTTAAGTCAAGGATCCATCCCTGAGCATAATGCCTTTTCAACCAGATAAACAAGATCACCTTTTTAAAAAAGATTTTAGTTATTAATTTGACAGAGAGAAACACATTGAGAGACAGAACACAAGCAGGGGGAGTAGGAGAGGGTGAAGCAGGCTACCCGCCAAGCAGGGAGCCCAATGAGGGGCTCGATCCTATGACCCTGAGATCATGACCTGAGCAGAAGGCAGATGCTTAGTGACTGAGCCACCCAGGTGCCCCAACAGGATCATCTTATAAAAACAAAACAGCTCCATGTAAATGGAGCAAGGAAAAGCAAGGCAATTCCCAGAAATGGGAAAGTGAACTGGGCACAAAACAGGAGAGCTGTTAAGTATTTGGTCAATCCAGGGTTTTATTGACTGAATAGTCATGTTAATCCTTGGAAGGGTCTATTATGGAAACTCTGATCCAAATTCAAATCTGGGTCTAAGGATTTTTGTGTTTACAATGAATTCTAAATATGCACTCATGGAAGAGACCGTTAACAAGAGAAATAATGATTGGTTTGTCTTATTGTATAACTTCTCTGATCCAAAAGCACAAGTAAATGGAATAGAATATTTGGGAAATACTTAACCCTAAAGATAAGTAATTCACTCCTCATGTCCTTATTTAAGTCTTTGGACCTATTGATCTAAAATTTTAAGTTGATTTTCTAGGCAATAGACAAAGGAGTGTCTTATGAGCCTTTGGAGACCAGTCAACCACTGTAGCTCTACTCTATTTCTGTCTTATCAGCATCTTAGCTGTCACTGAGGAAAACAAGATTCAACTTAGCTCCTTCTTAAGGGTAGGAATTCAGTTGTTAAGCCAGTACATGTACTGAAGTGAAGTTTGTATCAGGAATGCATTGTTTCCACATTCATATTATTTGTACCTTCTCTAGGAAGGGAAACAAGCTTTCTTTAATTCTCTAAGGCTCAACGTGATATTAATTCCATTAAGTGAATTTAACTTCAGATAATAGCTAAATTTGTCATATTATACATGCATTATGCTTCTAGGAAATAAAATAACCATTCTAGAATGTTTAAGACCGCTGATCTTCATCTGTCTACTTTCTTGCAAATCTGATTTAGTGTAAAACAAGTGTCCTGTGAATATATGGGATTTCCTGAAGGATAAAGACTGTTGAACACATGTGTTATAGAGATTATCAAGGATTGTTTATTTTTTTAGCATCTGTAACTCTTAACCCACCCCGAAGCATTTATCCTCCTCCACTGCAGCTTTACCGCACCTTACATGCCTCAAATTAGCATGGCAATTTAAAAGGCTCTAGATCTGATGATTTAGGGCCAAATAAAACTGATTGACAATCCAGCTTTGATTTGAAGCTAAGTGGAAGGAGCCATGCTTTCACTTGGCTCGAGATGAAACCTTTATTTTAAATTATAGTTTTCATTATCTTCATCGTAACACTCATGCGTCCTTCCTATTTACTAGATTCTATATATATGTTTATGTATTTTCTATATCTATATATTTGTTAATCATCATAATCAACTAAGGAGGTATGTATTATTATTCCTACTTCAACAACCAGGAAACTGAGTTACGATAAAATTAAGTAATTTGGGGGGCGCCTGGGTGGCTCAGTGGGTTAAAGCCTCTGCCTTCGGCTCAGGTCATGATCCCGGGGTCCTGGGATCGAGCCCCGCATCGGCCTCTCTGCTCAGCAAGGAGCCTGCTTCCTCCTCTCTCTCTGCCTGCCTCTCTGCCTACTTGTGATTTCTCTCTGTCAAATAAATAAAAATCTTAAAAAAAAATTAAGTAATTTGGGCAACGTGAGATAGACAATGGTAACTGGGACAGGGCTTGAACTTAAGACTGACACCAAATTCCAACTCAGGAAATTGAAGAGGATGATAACATTTAAACAGCTTTCATTAAATAATAATTTTTAAAAATTTTTACTATGCATGCTATCTTCCTTCTTGGGTGTTCTGTGTTTTGCTTGTGACCTAATAGATTTCCTAGAAATCTAACCCATTGTAAGACAGGGTGATGTCTTGTCTTTGCTAGCTTGACCTTGTTCTAAGGCATAAACCACATCTCTCAGAGCCATATCACAGTTCTGGAGTCAAATACCCAAGTAAGTTCTTATGTGCTATTGTGGAAGGTCCAGACTTCTGAACTAATGACAGCCTTTTTCTAATGCTTAACTTACCCATGAAGGCATCACTATTTACTCCCGCTTGGATTTCCAGAAGGGCAGATGCCTAAAGTTTTTCCCTCACTTCTGATAGAGTTTCGTCTTGATAAACCCACTGTAAGTTGAAAATACTGTAAACTGAAAATGCCCTTAATACACCTACTGAACATCTTAGCTTAGTGTAGCCAACTGAAATGTGCTCAGAACACTTATATTAGCCTGCAGATGAAAAGAGTCCTCTAACACAAACCTTGTTTTATAATAATGTGTTGAATATCTCCTGTTACTTACTGAATACTGGAAGTGAAAAACAGAATGGTTGTATGGGTACAGAATGGCTGTTAGTGTATCAGTTCTTTACCCTTATGATCAGTGGCTCATGTGGAGTTCCCACTGCTCAGCATCATGAGAATGTATCAGACCACATATCACCAGCCCAGGAGAAGATCCAAATTCAAAACTTAATGTTTACCACGTTCACACCATCAAGTCAAAACATCGTAAGATGGGGAACATCTGTGTTTTCTTTATTGACAGATTCCCTAGATATTTACTTTGGTGACATTCTCCATGACTCTGACCCCCTAATAGAGCAAACATGATATTTATCATCTAAACTTTGATACTTGAGAGTGAAAGTAGTGCCAATTACCCTGGCACTACAGACCTATATTGGCTCTGTCCTGAGGAGAACAGGATGCATGGTTACTCTCCTTTTGCCCATTCTAACCCTACAGAGTCTAGGTCCTACCCACTGAAAATGTGACTGGAATTTCTGTGGTTAATAATTACATAAAATGTTATTGCCCTACAATAACTACATTTAGTGACTTATGTAAGACCTATAAAGCATTATGTTAGGTCCCTTATATGTAAATGACTTACCTTCACAGGAAGTATCAGTGCTATAATTGTGCCTAATTTCTTATATGTGAAATAGTATTGCTTAGAGTTTAATTCATTGGTACCAAGCTATATGCCCAAGTTTTGTGATGTCAGTGTTTAACAGATTGACAAATTTGAGAATATTTCAGGGGCTTTTTTTTTTTTTTTCCAGAGACCTGTTTCTCCCCATCTAATGATATGAATAAGTGAGCAAATTGTACAACTTCCTTGGGTAGACAGAAAAGTAAGGAGCCCCCAAAGTGTGCAGTAAACTTTGTGTGGCAGACACTGTCTCAAGGAAAGAGGATTCAGTAAACAACTTACCAAAGACCACAAGGAGCAGTACAAGCCACATGATCAGAGCCAGAAAAAAATTACGCAAGCCGCACCACAGGTGAGGGTCCGCAGGGGATATCCAGAGCTTAGGGAAGAAGGAACAGCTGTTGACAAAGGAAGTACTGCCTACCAACTGAAGAGGAAACAATAAGAAAGGCCGCAGGGACCTGGGAAGAAACAGACGAACAACAGTAATGGTCTCAGTTGAGAGCAAGAGCACGTTCCCTGTAATGGCTAAATCGGACTATTTCTGCTCATCCTTAAAAGCCAGGGTCCAGAGCTCAGTCCATGAAACCTGCCACATGGCTTCCTTGTCTGGTTTCAGGAAGCTTTCCTTTTTCACTACTCAGGGATTTATACCTACCAACATATGAAGTACAGATACTTACATGTAACTTCTTTTTTTCTGTTAACACACATGTTCATTTTTAAACAGATTTATAAAGAGGAATTTTTTTTAAATCTTTATTAGATTGCCAATCAAGATTAGTGTGATTCATCTCCATGCCATTTTATTACTCATATTTGAGGAGTATCCTGACCATTTTATGGGAATGAGACTTATTTTTGCCTTCACAAAATATATGCAGAAGGACTTTCCACAGATACTTTACACACTAAACTTGACTCTTAGGATATGTCCTAGTAAAGTACATGCTTAAATCAGAGCATTAATACCCTGTATCATCATTTTCAATCAGTATGTAGTGATAAATTTAAATAAAGTGAAAATATAGTGTTAGGAATAACATATATTGTCATATGGGACAATTTTCAAATGGCAAGAAATACATAAAGTATTTCTTTGAAAGGTATTGGATTTAATCCAGTACTTTCAAGGTACTTTCCAGCACTTTTTTTTACATCCACATAGGTCACTCAGCAATTTTTTTTTATCCATATATGCCATATTTCACTTATGGAGTCCTTATAAACACAGCTTAAGAATGAAGTCCAAATAATTCCTATTTCTGGAAAGAACTGGTATGAATGTGTAGCCTTATATAATTTATGAAGGAAGTTTTACTAGATAAATATACATAAGAGATATTATATCAATTATTACCCCAAACAAACATACTCACTAGAGAGAGAGCAGAGACCATATCTTTAATTAGCTTTATACTTTGTATATAGAGCATTGGGAATAAATGGTACCAATGAAAGCATTTGCATTCTGAAGAAGATGTTTAATTTTTTATTATTGCCGCATATGACTCAGATAATAGATACCAGAGTGTCTAAGCACATCTTCCCTCAAACCCCAAATGGGTTACTGTCCTTGGTTACATTGGCTGATTTGGAAAATGAGAAATGTAAAAGAACTCACCCATAATTATATAATAACTAAACCTAGTTTTGTCTCAATGCATGTACAATGTTTCCATGATCAACTTTTAAGTCCATAAATGTTCTATACTATCTATAAAAAGCCTATGTTGGTTTGCCATTTTAAAACTATGTTAAAATATTCTGTTTCCCAAAAATATCCTAATTCCTAGAGAGAAAGCACTGCCTTCTACTCGTTTCAATGTATCCCCTTTAATAGCTAGCACAGTCTTACAAATATAGAATAAAATAGATATGGATAATTGTAATATTTTATTCATTTACTTAACAAATATTCATTGAACATGGACCATATGCCCAAGTCCTGATTCAGGCACTAGGATTTAGTGCGGTAGAGATGATGCTCTTGTGGCTTTTATGACCGATCAGTTCATTGACTCATTCAAAGATATTATCAAACACTGATTAGATACCAGGAACTATGCTATCCTTGGGGGAATAGAAGTGTGAAAATTTAGTCCATTTACCTGCATCCAGGAGCTTTTAGTGTAGCTGGAGAAATAACTAAATAGACCATTATACTTCAGTGCTATAAGAGAAATAAATACAGGGGTTTAGGAAACACAGGTGCTAGACCCCTTATCCATATTTGGGCAGAAAGAACAATAAAGAAATGCTTCCTGTAGCATGTGATACTTAAGAGGACCTAGGAAGTTCTGGGTTGTTTTGCAGGTGGGGAGGTTGGAGTGAGTGGATGTGGCAGCTGTCAGGAGAAGGTTAGTCCAAGGAGAACACTGAGGCATGGCATGACCCATCACTACAAATGAAAGTAGTTCAAAATGACCAGATAATAGAAAAATAAAAGTGCCATGTAAATACAAAGCAAAGCTGCAAAGGGGCAGCTGAATATGAGATCACAAAGTGATCTGCGTCACTTTGTGATCATACACCTGTGAAACAGTACAGTCTTTATCTAGAAGGCAATTGGGAAGCATTATGATCAATGCAGACTGAACTTTAATAAACTGCAGTCTGAGGCTTAAAGTGTAACTCTTCTTTAACTCTTTAAATATGTTTTGAACTAGTCTTGTGTTTAAGGCAGTACTCTAGACCTGTAGAGAACAGAATAATAATGTATCCTAAATACTGTTCTCAGGAACTTTGCAGTCTTTTAGAGGGCATGTGCTATGCATAAGTGCATAAACAATGGAATATAATCAAAGCTCCCCAAAAGACACAAGTTCTAAAGGACAGGAAGAAGTCATATTAGTTTGATGAAAAGAGGAAACTTCAGGGTTGTAATTGAATCAGAACTTGAAGGATGGGTTTTATTTCAGCAAAGAGAATTAGAGTAGAGGAGCTGTCATCCACAATGGCAGTAATGTGGAAAATTGCACAGTAAAGGTCATGAATCAGCAAGAAGTCAAGTGTTGGCTTGAGTGGATTAAAGTGTGTGGAGGTTGGTTAGCCTTGGGGTTTTGTTTTCGTCTGTATTCTGTCAAGATGGTTCTGCCCTCAGACCTTCTCATAGTTGACTGCCTGTTGTCATTCAGATCTTGGTTTAAACATCTGCTCCAGAGACAGGCTCGCTCTGGTTACCTGTCTACAATGGAAACTTCGCTTCCATTTATGTTCTTTCATGCCATCCTGTTTTATTGATTTCTGTTAACTTTTTAAAAAATCATTGATCTCTCTTGTTAAATGTAAGTGGGATGAAAGTAGGAGTCTTACACATATTTTACTAGTATAAACTGAGCATATGTAATAGGCCCTCTGTAAGTTGATAAGAGCAGAAAATATGTGATACCATAGCAGGGAAATTTGCATGCCAGGCAGATAGCATTGCTAAAACAATGCCATGGAGGTGACCATCTGGGGGAATGGTCTGACTGGAGTTTTGTTTCTGGATAGCTGTAAACCATAAAGAGGTTGGATTCAAGACTAGAAAGACTGGAAGGAAAGGAAACATCCAGAAACTACTGTACTAGCTATAGTAAAAGGGAACAAGCATCAGAGTAAGGATTGTGACTGCATAATTAGAGAGGAGGAGATAGGGGACAGATACAAGGGCAAGATTTGGTAACTGATTCAACATGTAGAACAAGGAAGAGTTAAAGAGGACTTTCAACCTTCTGGGGCAAATGAATGAGAACATAGTGATTCCAGGCCTATTTTCAATTTACAACACTGAAAGGCATCCAGAAAATGTTATCCTTTTGGAAAATCAGCTGTTGAGTTCAGGAGAGAAATAGGGCTGCAGACCCACATCTGACAACTGATTAACAGAAGTGGGTCCAGGCTTCCACCCCGTAGTCCTCTTGCCAGGACAAGAGCATCTCAGGTGTGGCCAGGGATTCAGCAAAATGCATGATTTATTGCAGTCATTACTCTCTTGACTGCATCATTTTTTTTTTCAACTGACAGAAGAATTTAAGCTTCTTAAGCTCAAGATATGCAGGGTGATATCCCATTCTATACCTCCTTACCCCAGCAGGTCACTATTTCTTAATGCACAGTCCTGCTCAGCCAGGTACAACCCTGCAGTTTATCTTTTATCTCTCCTTGGTATTCTTTTAGTTCAGCTACATTTACTTGAGACTTTTGCATAACTTCTTCTGGCTGGAGACATTCATTCTGTTCCCACTGTTCTTTCCCTCTATGCCATACATTCCTTTCTAGTCAACTGTATTTACCCAGAATTGTGCTATTTATTGCTTTGTTCAAACCAGATATTACATCTCTATGTATATATATAAAAAGAAGTCTTGCACAATTTTGAAGAAAAGCATTGGTGTGAGACACTGATATACCCTTAATGATATTGGTGATCAGCAGTATCAAGGACTGAAAAGTCATGGGGTAGAGCTGTCTTAATATGGCAGGTGGGATACAGTCTCATTGTTGTTCAAGAGAAGTTAAAATAATTCCGGCCTTCTTTTACTGACTTTGAGTGGCATGATATTTCTATGAGATGGAAGTGAAAACCAAGCAAGGCCATAATCAGAAGTCAGAAATGGGTGAGTTTATAAATTCGAGTATGGACAGTGAAAAGGAACCAGCTCAGAGTTAGAAAAAAAATAAAATAAAATAGAATAGTATTGGTGAGTAATTATAGTGCTAATAGCTAATATTTATTATCCTTTACTATGGACCTGGTATAGATCTAATCACTTTAAAGATGTTATCCTCTTAAGATTCAATAGTGTCTATTTTAATGTCCACTGGATAGTGGAGAATTCAAGATTAGAAATATTAAGTAACTTGTTTAAAGTCACACAGCTAGTATATAGATATGACTATTGGCCGTTGGACTTTACATTTAGAGGCCTTTAGTCAGTATGCTAAAGCAAAGGTGCACATGCACACACACACAAACACACACAAGTTTCAAGAAGAAAATGACAGGACAGTGTTTCAGATGCTGTACACAATCAATGAATATAACAGGGAAAGAGGCCACTAGGTCTGGTAATTAAAATGTCATTATTAATATTTGAGAGAGCAATATTTTTTAAACAGGGAAAGGTAGAGCTCTGATTCTGTCCTATAAAAAAACTTTTTTCTATTAATGGGAGCTTTTAAGAAAGCTAAAACAAATAGTGAACCAAATATTCAATTCAGATTCTCAGTTGACTTTTTTTTTAAAGATCTTATTTATTTGACAGACAGAAATCACAAGCAGGCAGAGAAGCAGGCAGAGAGAGAGGAGGGAGCAGTCTCCCTGCTGAGCAGAGAGCCCCATGCGGGGCTCGATCCCAGAACCCTGGAATCATGACCTGAGCCGAAGGCAGAGACTTTAACCCACTGAGCCACCCAGGCACCCCTCAGTTGACTTTTCATTCCAAATTTTCATACATGCAATATGCAAATAAATACATATTAGTAAAGTTGTAGTTGACGAATATCTTTCAGAATACTTTAATGAAGAAGGTTTAGAGAATGATTATGGGCTGGCTATTTTAAGCTGCATGCTAAAGGGCCAGGGTTCTGTATAGAACAAAGTTTAAAGAGAATAACAAGTGTTCTGTATAGAACAAAGTTTAAAAAGAATAACAGGTATTTCTTCAAAAATAAAAGCTAACACTGTCTGTAGAAGTTCTACCATCTAAATTTCTGAAGTCAGAAGCTAAATTCAGTTGTAATTAAAGATTTGGCAATAGAATAACCTTATAGGTTATTAACCTATTAACCTTATAGGTTAATAACCTTATAGTCTCTAATGTAACCTTGTATGTTTCTCAGTTTAAATGTTAACACTTTAAGTAATAAAACCTTGTCTCTTTTGTTAGACTTTTATTATAATAATTATTTCTCAAAAAAGTAAATTCACATTCATTTTGGATGTGGGGAACTTTTAAAATGCAGTACCTGTTTTTTATTCCAGTTGGTAGTTTATGGCACATAGAATAAGCTTAAATGTCATTGGACATATATTTACGTAAAATTCAATCGTATTTCTTTGGGGAAATATGAAAGCTTTGTTGGGTCTTAAATTTGCAGAAGATGCTGGTTCCCCAAGAAAACAGTAATGGCAGATAGATTGGGTTTTCTACTCTGGAGCTCCCCATAGACTCCTGCTATAATGCAGAGTGGAATAGCTGCCTTGGAGAATTTTTCTTGCTAAAGTGCTTATATCTATACTTAGTTACTTGTAGGAAACTCTGCCATGAATTATAGAATATAGAAATCCAAAAGATTATCCTAACATGAAACTATATTTTGAAGATTTAGAAATATATAAATATAGAAATAGAAACATGTTTTATACAAAAATTAGTCATTGAATAGAACAAAAATGGGCAATGGTTTAAACATGGACATGCACATAGAATATTTCCAACAAAAATTACCTATTGGTGGCAACAAATAAGTTATTACTTAACTCATTGGAAGCTTGAAGAGCCAATGTACGTACCTTTAAAACTAAAAACTCTCCAGGACTCAGAGACACCTGCATGTCTCAGTCAGTTAAGTATCTGCCTTTGTTTGGCTCAGGTCATAATCTCAAGGCATTGAGATCAGGTCCCACATGGGGCTCCTGCTCTGTGGGGAGCCTGCTTCTCCCTAACCCTCTGCCTGCTGCTCCCCCTGCTTGTACTTTCTTTCTCTGTGTTAAATAAAATCTTAAAAAAAAAAAAAAGAAGAAGAAGAAAAGAACACCTTCTAGGACTCCATGGAACCAAATATAGAAGACTAAGTAATGAGCATTTATTGCTTTGTTATTGATTGGCAGGTCTGGAGAGAAAAAAATACAACTTATTTTAAATGAATTCTGGCTTTTATTACATTCTAAGAAATTATAATCTAATAAATAGTTAATTGAACATTTTATTCAATTGTGGCTCAATGCCACATTCTTGAAGATAATCTGTTCTTTGAATAGGCAGCGAGCATGGACAATTGAAAGTATCATTTTAATGATTATTGTGTGGCTCAGTTGGTTAAGCGGCTGCCTTCGGCTCCGGTCATGATCCCAGCATCCTGGGATCGAGTCCCACATCAGGCTCCTTGCTCAGCAGGGAGCCTGCTTCTCCCTCTGCCTGCCACTCTGTCTGCCTTTGCTTGCTCGCTCTCTCTCCCTCTCTCTCTGACAAATAAAGTCTTTAAAAAAAAAGAAAAGAAAATCTCACTGGCTTCAAGAACTTAGTCGTATTCAGTTCCTATTTATTGAAACAAAAATAGGTCACTTAGCTCAATGGTACATGATCAGGCTCAAAATGAGAGGTGCTGCTTTACTTTATTGTCATTTACAAAGAAGGAGAATACGTTCATGATAATAGTATCTTTATTGGATTCTCACCTGAGTGTAGCTTTTAAAAGTTATTGTTCAATTTCTTTTTCCAAGCATTTAACTCTTTTGCACTGTTCCTTCCTCCCCTTTTCCTCTACTATATATATATAGTAGTCATATATATATATATATATATATATATATATATATATTTGCATAAATATGGTTTGTAGCTTATCTACTAAAAGCAAATAGCTTCCCTCTTTAAACAAATTAACCACAGATTCACAAACAGAATATTTATTGCTCAGTGGGTTTATGCTGGAAAGTCATTTTATCTTTACCATGCATCAAATTCTGTACTTCAGTTTTTCTCTTTAAGATGTTTTTCTTTTTTTTTAATTTTATTTTTTCAGTGTTCCAAGATTCATTGTTTATGTACTACACCCAGTGCTCCATGCAATACGTGTCCTCATTAATACCCATCGCCAGGCTCATCCATCGCCCCACTCTTCTCCCCTCGAAAATCCTCAGTTTGTTTCTTGGAGTCCACAGTTTCTCATGGTCTGTTGCCCCCTCTGATTTCCTGCAATTCACTTTTCCTTTCCTTCTCCTAATGTCCTCCATGTTACTCCTTATGCTCTACAAGTGAAACCATATGATAACCAGATGTAGTTTCTCATATACGTTCAGTTCATTATATGACTTTCTCTGCTTGACTAATTTCACTCCGCATAATCTCCTCCAGTGCCATCCATGTTGATGCAAAAATTGGGTATTCATCCTTTCTGACGGCTGAGTAATATTCCATTATATATATGGACCATACCTTCTTTATCCATTCATCTGTTGAAGGGCATCTCAGCTCTTTCCATAGTTTGGTGATTGTGGACATTACTGCTATGAACACTAGGGTACAGATGGCCCTTCTTTTCACTACACCTATCTCTGGGGTAAATACCCAGTAGTGCAATTGCAGGGTCATAGAGTAGCTTTATTTTTAATTTTTTAAGGAATCTTCACACTGTTTTCCAAAGTGGCTACACCAACTTGCATTCCCACCAATAGTGCAAGAGGGTTTCCTTTCTCCACATTTATTGTTTCCTGTCTTGTTTATCTTTGCCATTCTAACTGGTGTAAAGTGGTATCTCAATGTGGTTTTGATTTGAATCTCCTTGATGCCCAATGATGATGAACATTTTTTCAGTGTCCACTAGACATTTGTATGTCTTCATTGGAGAAGTGTCTGTTCATGTTTTCTGCCCATTTTTTTTGAGTATATCTTTTTTGGGTGTTGAGTTTGAGGAGTTCTTTATAGATCTTGGATCTCAGCCCTTTGTCTGTAGTGTCATTTGTGAATATCTTCTCCCATTCCGTGGGTTGCCTCTTTGTTTTGTTGACTGTTTCCTTTGCTGTGCAGAAGTTTTGATCTTGATGAAGTCCCAAAAGTTCATTTTTGCTTTTGTTTCCTTGGCCTTTGGAGACATATCTTGAAAGAAGTAGCTGTGGCCAATGTCGAAGAGGTTACTGCCTATGTTCTTCTCTAGGATTTTGATGGATACCTGTCACACGTTGAGGTCTTTTATCCATTTTGAGTTTATCTTTGCGTATGGTGTAAGAGAATGGTCAAGTTTCATTCTTCTGTACATAGCTGTCCAATTCTCCCAGCACTATTTATTGAAGAAGCTGTCATTTTTTCCACTGGATATTTTTTTCCTGCTTTGTTGCAGATTATTTGACCATAGAGTTGAGAGCCCATATCTGGGTTCTCTACTCTGATCCATTGGTCTATCTGTCTGTTTTTGTGCCAATACCATGCTGTCTTGGTAATATAGCTTAAAATCAGGCAATGTGATGTCCCCAGTTTGTTTTTCTTTTTCAACATTTCCTTGGTGATTCGGAGTCTTATCTGGTTCCATACAAATTTTAGGATTGTTTGTTCTAGCACTTTGAAAAATGCTGGTGGAATTTTGATCAAGATGGCATCAAAAATATAGATTGCTCTGGTCCATATAGACATTTCAACAATGTTTATTCTTCCAATCCATGAGTATGGAATGTTTTTCTATCATTTTGGGTCTTCTTCAATTTCTTTCATGAATATTCTGTAGTCCCTCACATACAGATCCTTTACCTCTTTGGTTAGGTTTATTCCAAGGTATCTTATCATTTTTGTGCTATTAGAAATAGAATTGATTCTCTAATTTCCCTTACTAGAGTTTCATCCTTAGTGTATATGAAAGCAACTGATTTCTGTGCATTGATTTTGTGTCCTGCCACATTATAGAATTTCTGTATGAGTTTTAGATATTTGAGGATGGAATCTTTTGGGCTTTCCATATAAAGTATCATGTCATCTGTTAAGAGAGAGAGTTTGACTTCTTCTTTGCCAATTTGAATACACTTTATTTCTTTTTGTTGTCTGATTGCTGTTGCTAGGACTTCTACTACTATGATGAACAACAGTGGCGAGAGTGGGCATCCTTGTCATGTTTGTGCTCTCAATGGGAAGGCTGTCAGCTTTTCCCCATTTGAGAATAATATTCACTGTGGGTTTTTCATAGATGGATTTTATGAAGTTGAGGAATGTTCCCTCTAACCTTATACTTTGAAAAGTTTTAATCAGGAAAGGATGCTGTATCTTGTCAAATGCTTTTTCTGCATCAGTTAAGAGGACCATGTGGTTCTTCTCTCTTCTTTTACTGATTTGTTCTATCACATTGATTGATTTGCAAATGTTGAACCACACTTCCATCCCATGGATAAATCCCACCTGGTCATGGTGGATAATCTTTTTAATGTACTGTAAGATCCTATTAGCTAGGATCTTTTGAGAATCTTAGCATCCATATTCATCACGGATATTGGTCTGAAATTCTCCTTTTTGGTGGGGTCTTTGCCTGGTTTTGGAACCAGGGTAATACTCCCTTCATAGATAGAGTCTGGAAGTTTTCCTTCTGTTTCTGTTTTTTGAAGCAGCTTCAGGAGAATACGTGTTATTTCTTATTTGAATGTTTGCTAGAATTCTCCAGGGAATCCATCAGGTCCTGGGCTCTTGTTTTTGGGGAGGTTTTTTTTTTTTTTTTTTTTTTTTTTTTTTTTTTTTTTTTTTTTTTTTTTTTTTTTTTATCACTGCTTCAATCTCGTTACTAGTTATTGGTCTACTCAGTTTGTCAATTTCTTCCTGATTCAGTTTTGGAAGTTTATAGGTTTCCAGGAATGCATCCATTTTTTCTAGGTTGCTTTACTTATTGGCATAGAGCTGTTGATAATAATTTCTGATGATTGTTTCTATTTCCTTGATGTTAGTCATGATCTCCCCCTTTCATTCATAATTTTATTAATCTGGGTCCTCTCTCTCTTCTTTTGGATTAGTTTAGCCAGTGGTTTATCAATCTTCTTAATTCTTTCAGAAAACCAGCTTCTAGTTTTGTTGATGTGTTCTACTGTATCTCTAGTTTCTATCTCATTGATCGCTGCTTTAATCTTGATCATTTCCTTTCTTGTGTATGGGGTTGGCTTAATTTGTTGTTGATTCTCCAGTTCTTTAAGGTATAAAGAGAGCTGGTATATTCTGGATTTTTCAATTTTTTTTTTTGAGGGAGGCTTGGATGGCTATGTGTTTCCCCCTTAGGACTGCCTTTGCTGTATCCCATAGGTTTTGTACTGAAATGTCTTCATTCTCATTGGTTTCCATGAATTGTTTAAGTTCTTTGATTTCCTGGTTGATCCAAACATTCTTGAGCAAGATGGTCTTTAGCTTCCACGTGTTTGAATTCCTTCCAAATTTTTTCTTG